>JAJJWW010016188.1:0-20746 GCA_023531295.1 Papaver armeniacum
TAAAACATAGTTTATCACGGTTTTCATCCGTTATTAGAATCGTTATTTATTTGGTGTGACTTTTTAAAAATGACAAATAGGAAACGTTATTAAATACAATGTCTAAAATTCGTGATTTAAAATCACATACATAATCTGTTATTAAATATCACGGTTATTGTATGTAACATTAAATAACGGTTGATTTATGTCATATAAGAATCACGGTTAATATATGTGAAATATAATAACGGTTGATGCATGCCATTAAAAAAAACACAGTTATTAGGTGTGAAATAAAACAATGGTTCATAACCGTTATAATTGGAGGTATTTTCATTAAAAAAATCTACCAATTCTAACGAGACTGTTTCGTCATTTTCTGGCTACGGATTCAGATTTTGGAATCTGAATAAAATCTGTTTCGTCATTTTCTGGCTACGGATTCAGATTTTGGAATCTCAATAAAATCAGTTTAGAATTATATTTAGTGTATCAGCAATCCAACCAGATTAAAAAGTAAAGAAAATAGACGTTAAAAAAATTATTTATATTTATTATTTATTAAAAGAGAATATAATATTCAAACATAGATTGGCAGACATATCCTAGCAACTCCAAGTCTCCAAGTTACATCCTAAAAATTAAAAAACTAATCAATCTAATCTCACTACCATTCTAACTTGATGGCTCTCCTACAGTAGTCACAAAGGCCTTGGGCCACTTAACAAACTCGCTTCTTTTAACATTCCCAAGTACAGCATCATCATCTCTATCGCACAACATCGCAGTTGGATCAATAATTTCCTCAATCATGCAGTCGTAGTGGTCATCAATCAGTATCTTAGTATCAACATATGCAAGTGCAACAACCTTTTTTCTGAAGTTCCTCAAACAGCAAAGACCAAACGACGAAGGAAAGGACGAAGGGATCCCAATACCCTGTATATGTAACATGACAAACTTTAAGATACCATAATAGTAGCATCATATACATCTGACTATACATTACTAAGAGATATTCAAGGTCACCTGTTGACAAGAGCTATCATTGATCTGACCATGTACTCTAGTGCTGTTTTTCTGTTTTTCAGCATCCAACTGTGCTTTCAAAGCTTCGTTTTGCTGCCTCACTTTCCGCAATTCGTTCTTCACTTCCTGCAACTTGGCCTTCATAAACTCAGCAGAAATAAACTGAGATTTAGAAATACCAGCACCCATTCCACGTATGTATCCCTTTTGATCAGCGCCATATATCTAACCATATACATGAATCAAATTAAAATTTATTGAAATGTAACATAAGGGAATTTTCTAGACTACTACTATGCAGATGGTCACAAGGCGGCAATTACATTATACCCATGAAGGGATACTTCGGCCAATACAGTCTAGCACTTATATCTTCAAGCATATGTTACATCTTATCACGAGTTCAAGAATACTACTTGAAAAACTAGTGAAACCTACATAACGGTGCTGACTACTTGAATAAAGATGCAACAATATTACAGTTTAGTAATATGATTATAAGAGAGAACAAATTTCAAACCAAATCTGCAAGCAGTACTATAAGAAAGCAACGTAATCACTACCACCATACAACATGAAAATTCTAGAAGTAAAAAGATTCATGTAACAACAAATTCACCACTAACCTCGGTGACAGCGTCAGTGGCCAAACACTTTTGTGCTGAAGGATCTTTATCATATGCCTCCTTCACTAGTGCCTACACATCAGCAGAAGCCAACCAGATTCAGAGACTAACCGACATCATCAATATCAATAAACAATATAAAAATAGAAGAACTTACAAGTTTTGCAGCTGCCTGTGATTTAGAAGACGAGGGATCATCATCTGGAGTGGCTCTGTGTGTTTTCAGAAACACATCTGGCCTATATATCTGACCAGTGGGGCTTTCCTTTTCCTGCGACAAAATAATTCATTAAATACTTGCAAAATTTTGCATCACAAGACACCATCTGTGAGCCATAATAAAGTAGAGGTTTACTGACAAGATAAGTGCATCAAAATTTAATTAGTTGCTAAGGTAAGTAATTATCCTACAACAACAAGCCTTGAAATCTAACCAGCTTGGTTTCTTCAGCCATTATTGCATTTTAAAAACCAAATGGATTGAAACTAACAACTTTCAGTCGGAAGCAATAATGCAAGGAATGAACAAGAACATCCTATGCTATCCAATTAGGGAAACAAATGAAATAACATAAGAATAATAGCTATAACAAAAGAATAATAGCTTAAAATGCAATACAATGTTAAGAATTTACCAATTCATTCCACCTTGTAGGGACACCTTTCCAACCACCTATATATTGAGCCTTCACATTTGACCGTGCTTCCGCAGCTTGTTCAGATTTTTTCAGCCACATTGGGTCACTGATGTTATTGATAAATTTCTCCCAGTCCTCTTTCTTATTATATGCTGGCAGCTTCCTTTTCTTTTCTTCCACAGATGTAACATCATTGAGAGATCGTTTTTTATTTGACTTTTCAGTTCTCCAAGCACTGTTTGCCTTTGCTAAAACATACTTCTTATGGATAGCTGTTACCTGGTACATATTCTGTAATAATGCAGTGTCAGCATTTAATTTTAGCACTTGGTAAAGGTTATAGAAAGCCAAGAAAATATATATGAACATAAGCATAAGCGGAAAAAAGCCAATTGGACTCACTTGAACAGAGTTCCAAATATCTTCTTTGTCTTGTGGAGGAACCTCTTTCCATTTTGCATGCCCCAACCCTATTTTCGACCTTGTAATCTCTCCGATCAAGGTTACAAAATTTGGTGGCCCGTTCCATTGCCCATGCTCATTAAAGAATATTGGCAAACGGTCATCTAGGTTTGAAAAACCAAAATTAGAATAAGTAATGAACCATCTGTGATTTGGAAAAGAATGTATTTAATGGAACAAAACTTACTATAAGCAAATAAATTGTAGTTCATATAACTTCAAAACTAGGGAAATCATGAAAAGATATTTAACATTACCAGTGTTCTCAATTTCATTTTCTTGAGAAGTCAGAGCATAATCTGATTCATGGTTTAACACAATCTCATTAGATTGGCCCCCTGAACTATGTGCACCATGACTTGATCCGGATACTATGGGGCTATGTCTCGGAGGCGAGGAAAGCCAGTTGAATGTGGGGCTTCCTTCCCTTGAAAAAGAAGTGGACATCTGAAATATATACAAACATAATGATTATGTAAACAGACTTATATATCAACCAAAGTAATCACAATAATATGGTTCAATATAATTATATTATTGATAATGATGCTTGAATCCAGGCTTGCTATCTATACTTAGGCGGCTAATAGCAAATCTAGAACACTAACTATGACAAACACGTTCATATAACCAACAAAATTTATTTTTCTGGTTAAATAATATCTGTTTTAAAACATGCTTCTAGCATTAGTGACGAACGGTCAAAATCAAAATCATTCTCCTACAGAATTTAAGTAACATTAGCGGCAGTACGGAAGTATGTGTAATATCTTTGGATAATTCATATACAAACTCCCGATTCACATGATTAGCTTCCGCTACGATTCTACGAAGAATGATATTAGTGAGTATCTTAAGTAGTAAAGCGATATGCAAGAGATGTTCGCAGCTTAAGATACTAATAATTAAACAAAATTCGGAAGGAGACACTGTGCTGTGTTGCACATTGCAGCAATGCTCAAATTAGCAGGTATAGTAGCAGCTGAACTACCGAGGAAACACAGTAGATGTCATTTTCAATAACCTTTTTTTTTTCACTGTACGCTATAGTTTTTTTTTTTTTTGAAGCATAAGATTTAAATAACCAACAACCCATTGTTGCTCATTATATTTTTTTATACAACATACAGTAGCTTTATACAATTTTGGCGTGTATGGCAGGGGGTCAAAACACTAGCAATGAGAGTCATACTTAGCTATAAAAAAACAAACACGAGATAAACCACCCAACAACTACATACATGTGTGTTTTTTTGGACCATTTACCAAGGAGCTACTAGCTACATAATATAATCCACATAAACTAAACTTGCTTTCTTAAAGAGAACTCCAATTTCACATTAGTATGAGTTTATAGAGAAAAGCAAGATATAATCACAACCTTTGCATCTGGTTCTCAAGTCGAAAACTGTTAAATGTCTGAGAATTTTAACCATGGAGTAGATAATAAATAATGGTAATGGAAAATATGATGCTATATCACAAAAACACCCAGTATACACGATAATCAAATCCAAATACCAATTGATATTACAAAACTATATCAATCCTGTGTAACCAAGTTCAGATTCAATCAAAGATAATCTAATAAAATTGTATTATTACAAACTAGATCAATCCTATGTATCCCCAATTTCAGATTCAATCAAAAAGTTTAATATGAACTCATGCATCTTCCAAATCAAAAATCAAAAATTATTTAGCTATAGATAAGCATAAAAAAGATATACCTTGCTGTTTTTGATCTCTGATAATTCCCCAAAAAGATATATCTCTGAACATCTCTTAATTGATTTTAGGGTTGAGATTTATAGCTATTCCAAATAACACCAAGCGGGAATAATCCCCGCCCAAAAGAATTTTGTTTTGATTTTCATCCCGCTCAAAAATTGTTAGGGATCGAAATTTTTTTGACAGAGATTATTACCGCTTGATATTTTCTTCCATTCCTTCTCAATATAATCAACACCATCATCCTACGGCGATGAAGAAATGTTTCCAAAATTATAGAACAAAACTGCAATGACTAATCCCTAACTTTCGGCCAAAATATCAGATGAGAAGAAATCTTCTCTGCCTAAGATAGAGACGGGATGAAGTGGTGAAATATTCTAGATCTGGACTTTCCTCTTGAGGAGAAACCTATGTTTACATTCTTCACAATAAAACACGCGTCTATTTTTTTTTTTTTTTTTTTTTTTTTTTTTTGTTTTTTTAGTTGGGCGTACATTAAGTGGGGCGTCCACGGCAAAAGTAAAGACTTTGGCCTTTTATTTTTAATTAGTGATCCTTGACTAGGGTTGACTCTTATCTTACCAATAAGAAAAAAAATGCTAAACTAATTTGTGAAGCATATCAAAATTATAATACCACACAAAATTAATTAAAATTATAAATTAAAGTTCTTCTCAAATTTTCATTAAAGTTGCATAAAAAGTTTCAGTTGTTGGGATAATTTCCGCTCTCGATCATAATCATGTTGACTTTTAATTACATGATATTATTCAATCGTAGAATAATTGTCGAGTTTCGCACATATTATCATTAAAATTTGTCTCGTATTACATGATTATAATTAAAACTCGATACTTAAATTTAATAAATTATAAATTATTTTGATATTTTTGATCAAAATTTGATCAAGATGGAGCAAATCTAAATTAATTGAAGAAGAATAATCCAAATTTTACTATTTATCGAAGTTAAAAAAAGTATATCCACATCAAATATGCAAAATCATTTAGATGTCGCCGGATAAACCTGGAGTAACATTCTCCAAAACCGCATTTTTGACATTTCAATTGTAATAAATCGAAAACAATCTGAGCATATTTTAATGAAAATTTGACCGAGTCGGAACCAATTCGAGTAAAATTGTAGAAATTGGAATTTCATTCTTTCGAGTTGAGGTGATTTGCATCAAAATTCATCACACAATCAAAACTCGACACGTCAATCATAATAAATCTGAAACAATATGACTATATTTTTTGAAGAAAATTGGATCGAGTTGGACGAGTTCGAGTATAATTGAAGAAATTGGAACATCATCCTTTCGAATTGAGACGGTTTCGAATTGAGGAGGTTTGCATCAGAGTTGTGTAATTGTACTAAAAAATAATAATGATAAACTTGGCGAATTCGAGGAAAATCAACAGTTTTAAGAAGAAATAACTTTTGACGACAGATAGACCAAGATTAATTAACATCTCTAAAAGCACATTTTCGATACTTCGATTGTAACAAGCTTGAGTAAAATGGAAAAAAAAATCGAATTCGATCTAGCCGGAATGAGTTCGATCAGAAATGAAGAAACTGGAACTTTATCCTTCCGAATTCAGAAGTTTTTTTGTCAAAACTTAGTTACATAATCAAGAATCAACAATTCGGTTAAAATTTAACCGAGTTGGAACGAGTTCAACCAAAACTGAAGATTTCCATCAAAACTTAGTTACATGATCAAGAATCTAGAATTCGGTTAAAAATAAAACTGATCTGGAACGAGTTTGAGCAAAACCGAAAAACTGGAACTTCATCCTTTCGAATTGAGAAGACTTGTGAGAAAAAGTAGTTACATAATAAAGAATCGAGAATTCGGTTGAAAATTTGACTGATTAGGAACGAGATTGAGCAAAATCGAATAAACCGGAATTTCATCCTTTCAAATTGAGCATATTTGTGTCAAAACTTAGTTACATAATCAAGAATCGACTATTTGGTTGAAAATTTGACCAAATTGGAACAAGTTCGAGCAAAACCGAAGAAACCGGAACTTCATAATGTCGAATTCAGAAGATTCAGAAGATTTGCATCAAAACTTAGTTACATAATCAAGAATCGACTATTTGGTTGAAAATTTGACCGAATTGGAACAAGTTCGAGCAAAACCGAAGAAACCGGAACTTCATAATGTCGAATTCAGAAGATTTGCATCAAAACTTAGTTACATAATCAAGAATCGACTATTTGGTTGAAAATTTGACCGAATTGGAACAAGTTCGAGCAAAACCGAAGAAACCGGAACTTCATCATGTCGAATTCAGAAGATTTGCATCAAAACTTAGTTACATAATCAAGAATCGACAATTCGGTTGAAAATTTGACTGATCAGGAACGAGTTTGAGCAAAACCGAAGAAACCGGAACTTTATCCTTTCGAATTGAGCATATTTGTGTCAAAACTTAGTTACATAATCAAGAATCAACTATTTGGTTGAAAATTTGACCGAATTGGAACAAGTTCGAGCAAAACCGAAAAAACCGGAACTTCATCATGTCGAATTCAGAGGATTTGCATCAAAACTTATTTACATAATCAAGAATCAATATAAAAAATTTAGGTACACAGTTGTAATAAATATTAAAAAAATAATGTTTTATATAATTGCAACTCAATATTTTATCATAATTGAATATTTGGATAAAAAGGATTAATTTCAACTAAGACCCAAGGTAAAAAATTCAAGAAGTACATTAGGAAAAATTTCAATAACCTTAGAACAAAGAACTTTAAAGAACAATGACACCTGTAGAATGGCCTCAAGCAATCGACGATGCCCTTTGAAATAGTACATCAGAAAAACAGGTAGCAATCCTTGCATTAGAATGTGATAGTCATGAGACTTCATGCTTTTGAACTGAAATTCACGCAAACATACTTTGCTTTTCCAGTTCCCGCAGTAACCAATAGGAACCTTCAGGTTGCTAAGAGATATGAATACCAGTTTCCTCTCTTCTACAGACAAACGATAAGATGCTGGCGGCATTTCTGGTGGCTTGCCATTTCCTCGCTCCTTCAACCACAAATTCCTCTTTATCTTAAGGATTTGCAGATCCTTGCGTGCCGGAATCCCATCCTTAGTCTTATCCTTATTGTCCATTATGGTTCCAAAAAAAATCTCAGCAAAGTTCTTCTCAATATGCATTACATCCAAATTGTGTCGAACCAGCATATCCTGGAGTAAACCAGGACAGTTAGTAACAACATCCATGCATCAATAGTTGGAAGAATAAATATGAAAGTACAAAGTAGGCAATTGATAGTAATTCATGAAGACTGTTAAATTAGTTACCTCCCAGTAAGGAAGATCAAATAAGATTGATCTTTTTGACCAAGGAGTGCTTGTATCAACTGATCTCTTCTTCATTGATGGCGGAATACTTGTATCAATCGTCCGTTTCCTCTTACCTGTTGCCCGACAAGATTCTGTGCGTACACGACTTATCTGCTCCTACAGTATCTTTTGTGAACCTGATAAATGATTGAACTCCTTCCCGAAATTCAGCTGAATGCCGTTCTGCACCCATCCATTTTTTGCTTGGAACAACCATCACTTCAAGTAAACCTAAATGACACACATAAAAAACAAAATGATGCTACTCAATAATCTGTAAGTATGCGAAGGACCAAATCATATAAATTTTGCTTCTCATGGAATTGATAAAACTAAAGGAGCAGACAATAGTGAATTACTAGACATAACTACGCCGATTTAGATAATATGTAAGACTGTGAAGGATCAAATCAAATAAAACTCTCAGACACACTCATAAATCAGGCTCAATAAAAACCAATTATGTCTGTCTCAACGTAACGCAAGGATTCTGACTTAGAACACAAGGATACAGAGTACAAGCACACAAACTTGCGCCAATGATTGCCTGGCAAACAAGATGCAGCAAGCTTATTATCAAGAGCATCCTACAAAAGGCGACTACAAATAATACAAAAATTATTATGTACCACAGGAGCCAGACAACGCAACACAGCCAGCTTCTCTTACAACGCAACACATGTTAAAAATAGAAGTGATAAAACTAAAGGAGCAGCAAATAGTGAATAGTGAAACTTAGTTACTGAAAGACCAAAAAGAAATTAGAAGAATAAAACAGGCATCACTAGAAGTTTGCATCTGATGCAAATTTAACATATATATCAACTCAAACCAGCTACACAAAGACCTTATCAGATCGCTACTGCTGCGAAAAGCAAAGGCGCTAAAATATAACCGATGGACAGAGAGTGCACATTCAGTATAAGATTCGAAATTAGAATTTTACTATGCAACAAAGGGTCATAAAAAACAGCACCCGAAACAATAATTGATGATTAAAGAAGAGGAACCGCTTGTCCCAAGAGACTGCGTCATAGTTTATATAGGAGAAGAAGAGAGTACAGAGGTCAGTTAAAATAAGGCACTCAACATTACAAAATAGACCAAAGAGTATCACACAGGGACGGACGCATGAATTAACGTAGGGTAGGGCTAAATTATGGAAATTTTTTCTGCTCCACAAGATATCGAAGGTGTCTACCAAAAAAAAAAAAAAAAAATTGAAGTTGTACCTTTTTCTTGATGCAAATATATCATATTGTCCAACAACAACAAAATGTAAACACCCCACAGTGATAAAACAAAGAAGTAAGATGTAACTCACAAAAAGATGATCTTACAGAGATACTCAGTAGGCTATCGTATTGCATCACGAGGCAGCAGTAACAATCTCAAACAAGACTATCATTTAGACATTCCATCCAGACACGATCCAAGAGGCAAAGCCTAGCAAAACCATTGATGAAAGGCAGTTTGAGGATGTTATGAAGAAGAATTTATAAGTTACAGAAAGAAATACTCTTCAAAATTTACATATATGAAATGTATCCAGAAATAGACAAATATTAAGTGATCTAGGAAATGTTTTACATAGTAGCAAGGGATTATTTCAGTAGTTCCATTCACAGAATCACATTAGTAGTATTACAATGCGATATGGGTATCATCCCAAGCAGATGAAAAGCTATTTAGACCCAATATTCCAAACAAATAGACCCAATATTCCAAACAAATAGTTATGGTGGTATCCTTGAAGAAAGATAATTAAATGATTAGAGGTGACAACATCTAAGAAGATATATAAATCAAAGATAAGAATGATAAAAAGAAAAAACATTCAAACAAATCCTAATCTGCTGATAGCGAGATAGTTTAGTTAGTGTTCAAAGTACCAAAGTACGATTTGGGGGTCCCAAACATGGCACAAAATGGCGACTTCATCTCGGAGCTGTGAACATCTTACATTCCAACATAATGGGGGTGGCTGTACAAAAGTGGACTGCAAAACGTGTGGATTAAGATGTCCACTATGACTAAAGGGTAGGCTAATATTGGCTACCCAAATTCATAGCTCTTGGTCCTACCACTAAAATACTGTATACATCTAAATGTCATGTTCTTGTAAGCCTAAATTACTAGCAAAAATAAATAAGGCCTCATTCATAGTATTTACACCATGTTATGCTTGTGCACGACAACAAAACTACATTGTAGTGCCTCGATTGGTGGTGGAGTGGGACTCAATATTCGGCATAAAGTCACTTCAGTGCTGGGCTACACACAATCGATTGGAACTTCCCCGTAATCTCCAAATTGGCATCTTCAAGGAGTTTTGTTCTCGACTAGTCCTTGTAGGCGCTAGGTTCCCTTTGCTGCCGGATGACATTAACTTCCCAGGAAACAACCAAAAAAAATAACTATGCTACATGTGGTAGTTCTTAATCATTCAGTAGAAAGCCTTACAAAATCCTAAACACATCAAAAACATCAAGCCTAATATAGTAATATCCACTGAGAATCCCTGATTGCTCATGTGATATCATGTGAAAATTCTGATAAGCATGGGTAGGATGGGATTCATGGGAAGGCAATTGGCTGAGTTAACGAAATGACATAATGGGTTAAAGGGGATCTTTACAATCCCTCTAAAAATCAATCAAGAAGTAAAGATTCAGTACATCCTACTGTGAGTACTCAGTCATGAAACCCAATTCTTCCATAAAAATCAAACCATTTTATCAAACCAAAATCTCTGCAATTGTCAATTCTCAATAGAGATTTAAAAACCCAATTCATTCCCTTCCAATTCATGCAATAAAACTAAACAAAATCATTCCTTTACAATTTCTACATTAACCAATTAACTAGACAAAAGCTTTTAAATTAACCAAAATCTATGGATATGATAGATAATAATTTGGTCTCCAAAAATCAACTTTTCATTAACCATACAGAAGCTTAAGCAAAAAAAACAGAATGAAAGATGAAAAGGGATTTGAAATTTACTTTAATTTGATATCTTCTGCTTCTTCTTCTTCGATCTCCTCTTAGGTTTATCTAGCAAAATAACAGAGAAAAAGGTTTGACAAAGTGAATTCAGAAACCACTTTTATGCAATCAAACTAATCGAAATTATTCCTTCCCAATTTCTAATTTAACCAATGTATCAAATCAAAATTTTTGCATATACAAGTTTGGTCTCTAAAATCAAATTTTTAAGGAACAGAGAAACTTGAGAAAAACCCAGATACAAATGAATTGAAACTTACCTAATATCGTCGTGTCTTCTTCTTCTTCTAAGTTAGAGTCTCCGCAGGTAGTTAGGTTTCTGGAGGGAGAAAACGGACGGCGGCGTGAAGAGATGAACTAAGAACTTAGGCTTTGGTTCTCTGAAGTTTTATCCTTTTTGGTGTTGGGGTTTACAATATGGAACCCGGAACCTATACGGCTCTATAGAACTATGGCAAGTAAGCCGGTGTCTTTGCTCAGCCGGTGGTTAGCCATTTTTATGGTGCGCAACAAAATATTAGTGGGGCGTATTAAAACTTACAATACCCAACAATTTTAACCCGTGATTTAATGGTTCTTGAAAAATCACGCACCTACAGATTTATCACATTTGAAAATAACGGTTTTTTTGTGTTAAATAATGGGTCCCACTATTTTTATATTATATGACATAATTTGTTTGTTATACCCTAATCACACAATTAATCTGTCATTTAAAAACGTGATTTATAACCCCTTCTGGACTAGTGGTTGCTCTTGAGCGACCAGTAGAAGGGGATAAGCAATCCAATTTCGTCACACGTAAAGATCAGCAAAGACTTCTCCAAAATTGAAAGCAAGGGAATCAACAACTCTCCCGAGTTCACGGAGACCCTTCCCTCGTCAAGACCCGCACAATGGGAACTTCGCCCCACAAAGTCGTACGAGTCTATGATGAAACAGTTTGTGAGATTCTATGTTTCTCCAAGGCGTAGCGTCAAGACATATTTGCACCCCTCAACTGCACTACATCGGGGAAAACGGCGTTTCCATCCGGGGAGGCCGTTCCCAAACCTCAACCTCTCATATGAAGCACGATCGATAGATGGAACCGGGGACTCCTCATTGTTCCCTTGAGGGATGTCGAGTTTGTGAACGTGGACGCGGTCTCCGACTTCAAATGGTAACCGTCAAGGCTCGAGAGTTGCAAGACGTTGTTTCAACGTTCTCTCCGTGAAGTAGCTCCGCATCAACGTTCTCTCAGTAGCTACACATCAACGTTCTCCGGCGGCTTCGCATCAACGTTCGCTTCAACGCCACTCCTTCCTGCAAAGGGTCATGCCGCCACACTCCCCAGCCAGAGCTTCACCGCAGTAGCAATTACTACAAAGATGGAAACACGTAAACCATACTTGAGGACGGAAGATATACATGGGATCCCTTCATTTTGTCAAAGCTACGAAGAACAGTCCACCAAAAATCCGTACCCACAACAAGGTCCTCTACTCTTCAAGGGTGCGGCGCAAGAACATCATCACCTCTCTGTATAGAAGATGCCTTCAACACTTTACGAGGCCGCGGAGGATCCGAGCCTGCACTATCCGAATATATCATCATGTAATTTCGAGCATCCCGAGTGTCACATCCGGAAGAGTACGATAGGCTTATATCAAATCTGTGGATGGGGGATTCAAGGCGATATAATGAAAGTAGGTCATGCATGGAGACTACCAGCGTAAGATGCTTTCACTCCCCTTAACCGGAGTTATTACTAATTTCAACATCATCACTATCGAGGTTTTACGAGGAATTTCTCAACATGAATCCGTACATGTGCACCTAAAACTCCAAAAGCACGCCGAGGAAGGTTACATTCACGTATTCATACATTCCATCATATCAAACCGAAGTATGACCAGAGGGACTTCTGCTGCATCCCATTTCGTAAGATAGATCCCTAAATCGGCGTCTTCCAAGTCTGCGGCGATCAACAAGGATGGATTCGAAAGAAGGGGAACGTTGGGTCATCCTCGTCGATAGCGGCGACGCATGCTCCAACGGGATATCTCTGCACAAAAGGGAAATTTTCCATTTATACAACAAGCGGCGGTAAAGTGTACGACGGTCCGCAAAGAAGAAGAAAACATACCGGTATGATTTTCTTAACCCGAATAACCTTTGTTGGGATACTCATGCAAGAGTCGGACCTCGCGCCTTCATCCTGGAGAACCTGTTTGGTTAAAAGATGATTCGAATCGCATGACATGACAAAGAGAGAAATTCAACAAGAAGAACCTTTCTCAAACGAGGAGATGATGCGGTTGCGTTGGGTTTGAATACTGAGAACCTTTAAAAAGGAAAGGAAGCAATGAGGGACATAACGCTTTGATTTTTTGGCATGAACGATGCCCTAATCGAAGTCGCGCGTGAAGGAAAGGCAAAATAAGGAAACTTTGCAATCAGAAACACCTACTCCCTCCTTGTTCACACCGATCCCATCAAGTCACGTCGCAAGCACGCACGGCTTCCTACCTTGCGTCCGGTCCCACCAGCTAGCACAATCAGCTTCCCAACTCACGCCAATTTCCCAACGTCGCCCAAGTCACGCCTGCAAGCACGCACAGCTTCCACATTGCGCCGGCCCCACCAGCCAGCACACGCAATTTCCCAAGTCACGCCTGCAAGCACGCACAGCTACCACATTGCGCCGGCCCCACCACCCAGACACGCAATTTCCCAAGTCACGCCCTCGCAAGCACGCACAGCTTCCACATTGCGCCGGTCTCACCAGCCTAGCACACTCGGTTTCCCAACTCACGCCAACTTCCCAACGTCGCCCAAGCTGCACTGGCCCACCAATTGTGCCAGCCTCCGATTTGTTCAAAACTACCAGAGGCAAGGATTCCAAATCCTATTTATAAAGGTCAGACAAGCCTCCTTCAATTTTCCTTACGTTTTGTTGTTAACAGTTTGTCACCATCTTATGCTTACCTCGCAACAAAGCCCCTGTTCCGAGCTAAGCAGGGGACTTAATGTTGATGGTGGTTTTTAGACAAGGGGTAAAATCGTAAAACCCCATGACCTAGTGTTACCCACAACACATTAACTAAGAGCATTTAACCCAGGTGTAAATAATTAATAGGGGTATTTTTTTTTCAAAATACCAGATTAGGGTTTTCAACACATAACCCTAATTCCAAAATCAAGCCGCACCCTGCGCACCATGGCAACAATGCCAAACCAAGCCGCATACTGCGCACCATGGCAACAATGCCAAACCAAGCCGCATCTTTGCGCACCATGGCAACCATGCCAAAACAAGCCACACTCGCACACCATGGGAACCATGCCAAACCAAGCCGCTTTCTGCGCACCATGGCAAAAGCAATGCCAAACCAAGCCGCACTCTGCGCACCATGACAAAGAATGCCAAACCAAGCCGCACTCTGCGCACCATGGCAGCAATGCCAAACCAAGCCGCACTCTGCGCACCATGGCAGCAATGCCAAACCAAGCCGCACTCTGCGCACCATGGCAGCAATGCCAAACCAAGCCGCACTCTGCGCACCATGGCAGCAATGCCAAACCAAGCCGCACTCTGCGCACCATGGCAACCATGCCAAACCAAGCCGCACTCTGCGCACCATGGCAACCATGCCAAAACAAGCCGCACTGCGCACCATGGCAACCATGCCAAACCAAGCCGCACTCTGCGCACCATGGCAACCATGCCAAACCAAGCCGCACTCTACGCACCATGGCAACCATGCCAAACCAAGCCACACCCTGCGCACCAGGGCAACAACGCCCAAAACCAAACTACGTATCACATTCATTGGCAACCATGCCAAACTAAGCCGCTATGCCATTGGCACATGCCAAATATAGCACCCTAGGTTTGCAAAACGTGCAACTAGGTCAACATGGCCGTACGTACCATTGGCACATGCCAACATGCTCTTTTTCTTCAGCTAACGCCACTTTTCCTACCAAAGCCACGGCCCTAACGCCACGCATGTCATTGGCACATGCCAACATGCTCGCATGTCGGCCAACATTTTTTTCTACCAAAGCCACGGCCCTAACGGCCACGCATGTCATTGGCACATGCCAACATGCTCATTAGCGACTTTTCCTACCAAAGCCACGGCCCTAACGGCCACGCATGTCATTGGCACATGCCAACATGCTCGCTAGCGACTTTTCCTACCAAAGCCACGGCCCTAACGGCCACGCATGTCATTGGCACATGCCAACATGCTCGCTTAGCAGCTTTTCCTACCAAAGCCACGGCCACTAACGCCACGCATGTCATTGGCACATGCCAACATGCTCGCTAGCGACTTTTCCTACCAAAGTCATGGCCCGCATGTCACGGCCACGCATGTCATTGGCACATGCCAACATGCTCATGCTAGCAGCTTTTCCTACCAAAGCCACGGCCCTAACGGCCACGCATGTCATTGGCACATGCCAACATGCTCGCTAGCGACTTTTTCCTACCAAAGCCACATGCCCAACATGCCACTAACGGCCACGCATGCCATTGGCACATGCCAACATGCTCGCTAGCGACTTTTCTACCAAAGCCACGGCCCTAACGGCCACGCATGGCATTGGCACATGCCAACATGCTCGCTAGCGACTTTTCCTACCAAAGCCACGGCCCTAACGGCCACGCATGCCATTGGCACATGCCAACATGCTCGCTAGCGACTTTCCTACCAAAGCAACGGCCCTATGACGGCCACGCATGCCATTGGCACATGCTAACATGCTCGCTAGCAGCTTTTCCTACCAAAGCCACGGCCCTAACGGCCACGCATGTCATTGGCACATGCCAAACACACACGCTCGGTAGCCTAACTTGCAACTTTTTCCGTGCAGGCCTACCACCAAGGCATTGGCACATGCCAAACACACACATTTGGTAGCCTAACTTGCAACCCGTGCAACCTACCACCAAGGCATTCCGCACATGCCATTGGCACATGCCAAACACACACGCTGGTAGCCTAACTTGCAAACCGTGCAACCTACCACCAAGGCATTCCGCACATGCCAAACACGCACGCTGGTAGCCTAACTTGCAAACCGTGCAACCTACCACCAAGGCATTCCGCACATGCCATTGGCACATGCCACACGCGCCACTAGCAGCGCCACTTGCACTCAAGATGCAACCAACACTCGAGACATCGACACAAACGGGGATGCTTCTTTAGGGTTTTGGTTTGGCGGTCACAAAGATGCGGCGTACACTACGCTCACATTAAGAAAGCGTGAAAAGGAATAAAGCGGTCAAATAAAGAGGAAATAATGGTGAAAAACGTTTTCACCCATTAAACCATGCGGTTACCACCTCCTCCCATTATTTCACCCTTTACTCTCTTCCTTCATGAGGCAAGGGTACGTTTCAATCTTGATTTGTATAAATAGGTCTTACCTATTTCCACCGGACAACAAGTCTCGGTCGGGAGAAATATACTACACTTACACTCTCGTCGAAAGGCAACTTTGCAAGCTCTCCAAAAGCTTTCATCTCTTGCAAGCTTCCTAAGCTTTCACTTTACGATACAAGTCGAGATACTACTCTCCTCAACACCTTTCTTTGCTTCCCTCCCCAAATCAACCCTTCTCCTCCACTTTGTGACCGAAACAAGTCCGGAACGGCCATTTCTTGGTTTAGGCCGGACTTGTACAGATTGATCTCTCGAATCTATAAAGTGCTCACGTGCAGCACATTTATTTAGGGTTTGAACCAGTTTCTCACTCACCTACCGAATTTACCGAAATCGGCAGAAACTATTTTTACCCATAAACAATAAGATAATTGTTCTGAATTCAGATTTGTCTTAGAGTGGATAAATCCAACAGTATTTAGAGAAGTCTTCCACAATATTAACATAGTATTTAAATCCACTAGAAGAGATTATAGGACTAGGACCCCAGAGATCCATATGAAGTATTTCTAGAGGTAGAAATACTTGATGAGTAGACAAAGAAAAGGGTAATTTGTGGGATTTTCCTAGTTGACATTCATTACAGAACAGAGGTAACTTAACAAGGTTGGGTAAATTCAAAGTTTTGCAGACTTTTTGTAGAACTTAAAAGGAGGGATGAGCTAGTCTTCTATGCCATGTAGCTTCTGAATTTACCCAACCTTGTTAAGTCACCTCTGTTCATGTGGCCCTTGAAAAATGATTTTCCCAGATGAGAGATCTTTTACAGTAAAACCAGCAGAATCAAATGATATAGAACAAATATTATCACTTGTAAACTTGTGAACAGAAAGTAGATTTTGTGATGAATTCAGATCAAAAGTGGATGAAGCAGTTATTTTAGTGACATAACCAATGTGTGTAACTGGAATACCTTGACCATTAGCTGCTTGTATTTCCTCAACTCCCTCAAAAGGTGTAGATTGTTGAAGCTCAGATACATCATTAGTTATATGATTATTTGCACCAGAGTCAGCATACCATGGACTATCACCAATCATTTGATAAGTATCAAGCATTGTACTAATATGTTGAGGAATGAAGGAACTTTGATAAACAAAATTAAACATGTGCCTGCTTTCTTGCAGAGCTGACAATCTTTGTCAGGTGTAGGTAAAGAAGAAGTTGATGATGATGCTCTAGGTGTATATTAGGGTGAAAGATTAGGTGCAAAGTTAGGAGCTGGCTGATACTGATAATGTGAAAATCCTCTAGGATATATAAGATGGAAAAGGTTGTCTCACAGGATAAGGTTGTGAAAAATGAGGATATTGTTGAAACTGAGGGTGTGAGAAATGAGGTGATGGTGGGAAATGAGAGTAACCTCTTCCTCTTCCTCTTCCTCTACCAAACTGAGAGTTAGGTCTAGCATTAGCAGCAAAGGCTCTGTTATTAGCCTCAGATAACACATCTTTTTATTTAGTTGTAACAACTACTTCTTCACTTAAAAGTAGATTGTGTAGTTCCTTAGAGGTAACTAGAGGATTAAGAAAACGAATCGAAGTATAAAAAGAACTATATTCTGGTCCTAGCTAATCCATTAAGAATGGTGATGACTAATTCCTCATCTGAGATTCTAGATCCAGCAACAAATAACTAATCTTGAAGTTTCTTGATTTCACTAAGAAAAGTAGAAATAGTACCTGAACCAAGACGTAGTGATTGAAGTTTTAAACGTTGTTGAATCGAGTGTTGAGATGAGTTTCTTCCAAATCTTACTTCAATAGCATCCCATAGATCTTTTGATGTATCAGCTCCAGTAACATATGGAATCACAGAATCAGAGATTGACATTTGAATCCATAAGATAAGCGTTGCATCATCATCATGCCAAGCTGTATAACAAGGATTTACAGCGTTATCGAGCAGATATGGAGGACATTGAATGGATCCATCAAGAAATCCATGGACTCGATATCGTTTCAATAGAGGGAAGAGTAAAGCTTTCCAAGTGAGGAAATTATCTTCCTTGAGTTTGTAAGAAAGAATACTGGAGATTTGATTAAGAGCAACAGTAGAGATTCTTGATCCGTAGTTTGCCATGAAAACAAAGTTAAGAAATAGAGAATTGATGATTAACAAAATACACACGGAACATCAGAACAGCATAATAAGCATCACCTCAATTCACTAGACAGAACCGTTGACATAGTCAGGAAACAGGTTCAGCAACACAATCAAAGCATATGTTGTTATATCAAGCATCGTCAGTTAAAAGGGGTTGCTCCAACAAATGTAACTAAATTAGACACTTCAAAAGAAAATGTTCTTGATATCAGCCGGGTTTGGTTTTGCAACAACGTCCATTTTTCTCACCAAATATTCTGGTGAATGGGTAAACAATTCACGGAACAGCTTGATTAAAAACTTCAAATGAAGCCTTGTTCATACCCCATGGCCTTGTCAGACAAATGTTTTTTCACTACCATTTGTGGTTGCATGCTAAAATTGCATACATATACTACTTCACTAAAATCTATCAGATTCATCATTTCTAATCTTTATTTACTATATAATTTATCAAATTTGGCATCCGCATCCAATCCAGATCCAACGGATTTGCATCCAATGGATGGACGGATGGACGAATCGGATGCGGATAATCCAATGGATTTGTTTTAGTTCAAATTTAGTAAAGAAAATAAAACCAACACAAATGACTCCTTATAAAACTGGCAAATTTAGGGCGCCTCCAAACGAATTAGGGCGACACAAAAGGACAAAATAGGTCATAATCGGAAGGTTAATCCATAATCGGAAGGTTAATCCATAATCCCATTTTTTAATGGCCAAACTACCCTTTACAATCGGGAGGTAACTATACAATCGGTAGTTAATCAACAATCGGGAGTCAAGATAGTTCATATAACTACCGATTATAGAGTGGCTCTCTTTGCAAATATCCTACCATAATCGGTAGTCAAGATAGTTCATATAACTACCGAATATAGAGTTGCCCCAAAATGTGATTTTGCAAAAATCCTCAATTTTTTGAATTTTAGTTGAGTCTATAATCGGTAGTAAATGAAGTTATCATGACTTCCGATTATAGAGTGGCTCTCTTTGCAAATATCCTACCATAATCGGTAGTCAAGATAGTTCATATAACTACCGATTATAGAGTTGCCCCAAAATGTGATTTTGCAAAAATCCTCAATTTTTTGAATTTTGGTTGAGTCTATATCATGACTTCCGATTATACAGTGGCTTCCTTTGCAAATATCCTACCATAATCGGTAGCCAAGATAGTTCATATAACTACCGAATATAGAGTTGCCCCAAAATGTGATTTTGCAAAAAATCCTCTTTTTTGAATTTTGTTTGAGCCTATAATCGGTAAGAAAGGAAGAGCTATCATGACTTAGATTATACATAATCGCTCTCTTTGCAAATATCCTGACCATAATCGGTAGTCAAGATAGTTCATATAACTACCGAATATAGAGTAGCCCCAAAATGAGATTTTGCGAAAAACCCTCTTTTTTTGAATTTTGGTTGAGCATATAATCGGTAAGATAGGAAGAGTTATCATGACTTCCGATTATATCTTGACTCCCGATTCAATTATTCTCGAGAATTAAATGACTATGTCGGCAATTTGGATTGAAAACTTAAAAAAATCCAAAACAGATCGAAATTGAATTTTCTCGTAGAAAAAAATTTTTCTACGAGATTTGTCTCGCACTACGCAGAGGGGCGCGCCCCTAGACCCCCGCGACTCCGACTGTCGGGTCGAACACACCGGGAGGGGCTACGCCCCAGGACCCCTCAGTATAGCGTCACCGACATTGTATTCATACCACGTCCATGCCCGTACTGAGTTTTTTCAATCGCATTGGTTGAGCCTATAATCAGTAGCAAATGAAGGTATCCTGACTTCCTATAATCCTAGCATAATCGGTAGTCAAAATAGTTCATATAACTACCGAATATAGAGTTGTCCTAAAAATGAGATTTTGCAATCGGTAGCTAACTAAACTACCGATTATGAAGGGGCATACAAGTATTTTCATCCTATTTTGTCTTTTGTGTCGCCCCTAATTCTTTCGGGGTCGCCCCTAAAAGTGCCAGGCTTATAAAACCTACATATCCTATATATGTATACAAATATAAAAATTCCATGTACAACACCCCAAGCAAACACCTTAAAAATTCCTGAATGATCTTTACTGGAGTATTTTCTAGAACCATATAAATGTTCTTAATTTAACGGATATGGATGTCCAACGGATTTTCAAGGTTGCATCCGGGCCCGATCCATAATCCATTGGATTTCAAAAATTCCATCCGCATCCAACCCATTAACTAACGAACGGTCCGGGCATCCATCCGCCAAAGAACGGTTGGTCCTGGTTAAATCCGCGTATTACGGGCCAAATACTCACCCCATCATTTGGATTCTTCATC
>JAJJWW010016188.1:20769-75768 GCA_023531295.1 Papaver armeniacum
ACTGGTGGATGGATCATCAAATTGAGAAGGCAATGGAATTGGAATAGTTCTCATCTCACCAGCAGGAGCAAGAATGACTTACTCATTCAGGTTGGAGTTCGCGTCCACCAATAATGAAATTGAATACGAAGCGGTGGTGCACGCATTACAGTCGGCAATTGAAATTAAGTTAGAAGATGCGCGAATAACTAGTGACTCACAATTGGTTATCCGCCAAACAAAAGGAACATATAGCACAAATGAGCCATCTTTACGGTAGTACAAGAAGCTTGTTTACGATTATCCGCCTAAATTCCAAAAATAAGTTGGAGACACATATCAAGGAAAGACAATCGATTAGCAAACGCATTGGCTTTTATTTCGTCTATGATGGTAGATCCAACTGCAAGGTGTATAAAGATACAGACGCTCTTTCGCCCTTTATCAAGAAGGAAGAAGAGAAAGAAGCCGATGTAATGTTAGTAGAAAACGCATAAGAAGGGCAAGAGAAAAAAGACGCAGATTGGAGAAACCAACTCCATTTATACTTAGAAAAAGGAGAGATCCCAAGAAACAGGTTGGAGGCACACAAGTTAAAGAGTAGAGCGAAAAATTATGAACTCAGAGATGGTGTACTCTATCGAAGGTCATTCCTTGGGCCATCTCTTAGATGTTTAACATGTAAAGAAGGAATGGAAGTCTTGAAAGCATTACAATATGGATATGTAGGTAACCATAGTGGAGGAAGGTCTTTAGCGTACAAAACAAAGATACAAGGGTATTATTGGCCCTATATGCATGAAGACGCGAAAGAAGTATCAAGACTGTGCGAAGAATGCCAACGTCACGGAAAGAAGATACACGTACCGGGTGCAACGCTAAGCTCATCAACAAGTGTATGGCCATTTGGAAAATGGTGCTTACACATTGTAGGACCATTTATATCAGGAACAGGGCAGAGGAGATATTTAATAGTAGCAACAGATTACCTTACAAAGTGGGCAGAGGTGAAAGCGGTGCAACATATTCGAGATAAAGATGTGTTTACATTCATATTTGAGAATATAATTTGTAGATTTGGAATCCCCGCACAATTAGTTTCTGATAATGGTAAACAATTTGAAGGAGAAAACATAGAAATGCTACTTAATGCGTTCAAATACAAAGCGGAAAGTCCACCCCTTTATATCCACAAAGCAACGGACAAGCTGAGGCAACCAACAAAACAATTGCAGATATATTGAAGAAGAAGTTGGAAGGATACAACAAAGGATGGTGCGAACAAGTGCACAATGAAGTATGGGCATATAGAACAACCAGGAGAGAAGCTACAGGAATGTCGCCTTTTTGTCTGACATATGGAGTAGAGGCGGTGTTGCCAAGCGAGGTCATCATACCTACAACTAAGAAAAAGCATGGGAAAACAATTTAACCGCAGAATTAATCTTAACAAAACTTGACGATCTAGAAGAAAGTAGAGAAATTGATTTGCAACATATGGAAAATTACCATCAAAGAATAGCTTGAGAGTATAACAAGCGCGTCAAAGAAAGAGAATTTCAGCCAGGAAAGTTAGTGATAAGAGAAATACCGCCTTATCAGAAAAGAGGAGATGGAAAGCTAGAAAGATGGGATGTACCTTACATAATAAAGAGAATAGTTGGTAATGTAGCATATGAGTTGATGGACCTGAGGGAGGAGTACATGTCGTAAGCTTGAACATCCATGGAACATATTATATTTGAAGAAATACTATCCGTAAGTCATGCGGTGGTCGTAGTACGCATGAAGAAAACAATCGCATGTGGCGAAAATGAAGTGAACACAGATGAAGATGCGAATTTCTCAACATTCAACAAGGGTGTATTGTCCAAGCTTATGAATGGAAATAAAGACTTTGCTCTTTTATGAATAATTCATGTATCTCAACAAAAAGGCAAAAATATGACCTTATGATAAGACCTTAATAGAAGGCTACATACGTAAAACCTCTAATTAGGGAGGCTAGGTATCCAATTATGGCGTGCACCCTAGTTTGCATATAATAAGAGGAAATAATAAGAGCTAACGCGCGTCATATTGGGAAAAACCTAGTTAGCATGACTCAGGTGAAAGCTACACCGACCCTGGAGGCTGAATCATGGAGATTTGGGGTGAAACAAAAGCCCATCTAGTAGAGGCCTTAGTTGAAAGACTAAGGTAAGAAGCTCTCCACTAAGGAGTGCAGCAACTCTACCAGGGCTCCGAGGTACACGGTTGAGTCAAGAGTGCCTGGGGCGTCTGGAGCGTACCTTGCCGCTCTTGACAAGTTCTGACTATGATGCACTCGGTCCGAAGAAACCCCTTTTAGGGTGCGGTCTTGTAACCATAAGCCATATCGGTGGAGGGATAAGAGGCCGCGAAAACAACTGGTTGTTGCATCATTGGATGGTAGGAGCCCACCCTAACCCGGTATGGGTAAGCTTCCTTGAAGTGGCAATCAGGGGGAATATAAGGACGACACCCTCCATTAGGGAGCTGAATTGTGTCAAAAGACGCAAATATCATGAGGCTTTTTACTCACGTGAGTATCAAGACTTGTCGTATTTGCGCACCAATATAACCTGTAGAGGAAATAATACGAGAAGATGATAAAGCAAAATCAATGGGTCGTTACATGAAAATGTAAAGACCGCCTGCGATTTCGTCGCACAGAAATAAAAATTTATTCGAGGCTAGGTAAGACCTTTACTTCGGAAGGCTTAATAAGACCTCATGAGAAATAAAACTCACACTAAAATCGTTTTGCAGGAGATATTAAAAGGGAAAAAATTATCGCACTACATATCAAATGTGCAAAAGTCTGTGCGTCATTATCGACATCAAGAGCGAGAGGCAATAGTATCACGAGTGTGAGGCAATAGTCGCACGGACTTATCAGCATGTTTCTTACAAGGAATATAATAAGAGACAAGTATGGGAATTAAAACAAGAGACACTAGTGCAAAATGGGATTTTTAAGTCTACCTGGGCTTTATAAATAAGACTTTCCAGGCCTTTCTTTATGTATTGGGCTTCCAATGGAAGTCTTATTTATAGCAAAAAGTAAAGCAATCCCCTATGGAAGTCGTAATACAAAGGGGTAGTTTAGTAAATAGAAAGACCTTCTAGAAGGTTTATAATAAGTCTGCGAAGGGATCTAGTTTCTATAGTCCCGGTCTCCCAGATTTGGTTTCTCTCTGTGCCTCTTCTATCACTTCTCTCTCAGTTATCCAAATCTCATCTCACTCTCTCTTCTTTCTTTCTTACCGACGACAAACCTTGAGTTTGTTATATGCTACTCTTTATCTATCTTCATTTCCCCCATGAAACTAAAAATCAAACACCCTCTTCAAAAATAATTGTGAAACAGGAAAATCAACAAGAGAAATTCTGACTTTTTTGATCCTATACCCAAACCCTTTTCTTCATCTTCTTCATCTTCTCCACAAATTCCTAAGATAACTGCAAAAGTTCCTATATTCACCTTCAAAAACAAAAACCATATATCCATCATCATTAACCAATCTATTTACTGTATCTCCTCATGATCTCTCTAAAAACCCAGATTTTCCCAATTTTGAAACCCTCTTATAATCGTTCACTTCCCCAGATCTATTCAAGGTTGTCAATTGATTAAATTGGTGTTGTTTTTAAACCATTTGAAGAAATTAAAAAAGAACACAAAATGAAAACCCTACTGGCGTTGGATTTCTTTGTGTGATGGGTAATTCTCAAATTGCGGGGCAAGAAACACAAAATCAAAATCCTAATTTCCACGATATAATATTCTTAGAATGATTTATACTCATTGATTTCGTTAATTTTTCCTCGAAGCACATCGGGATGGACATGAGATGTGGCCATGGGGAGAAGAAACAATAAGTTGCTTTCGAGAAATTTTATCCGAGAAGATCGGGTCGGGTTTGTTTTTCTTGATTCATTGATACTGTTTAGTGAATTTTATTTTGTCTTGATGGATTTGTTGTTTTATTTTTTGAGTCAACAAGTAAAGTTAGGGATTCGGTGCTGGTTACCACAATGGATTAACAAGGAGGAGACCTCAGCTTCATTGTTTATGGAATGTCTATTGGAAACAAGTGGTATTACTTAGTTTGTATGTCCTTCAAATTCAATTCTGTTGGTAACTTATTGTATTAATAATAAAGAAGGCGATGGTACCAAATATGGTGGTGACCAGAATATGTTTCGTCACTTAAAGCTCCAAAAGAGCTATGCATTATGCATATATGGATTTTAGAATTTCTAGTGGTATAATAATCTTATTTACTAGTCTTTATGTCTTTTTATGCTATGAACTCCAAAGATGTTAGAGTTCCCCGAAAGTAGTGAAGCTTTCCCATTTGTATTCGATTGATGGTATTAGTTTGGATGGATGATAACCCTTGAATCTAATGTACATCGGGAAATTATTGTTGGTGTTAAGGGGGATCGGGTCTTCTTAAGACTACGGAATAACTTGGGAATGTGTTCACAAACCCAAGGCGCACATGGATGCGAGAATGAGGAATAAGTCGAAGACGGTGAGGTTAGTTTATTCTTTCTATTCTTTTAAGTTTAGTTTTGTAGTTTATCATGTAGAAGGCACTATCACTTTGAGAACAATACGACATTTTGCATCTGCCAAAGCTTCTTTGCAAAGGAAAGCTAAATATAGTCGTGGTGGGTAGCTCGCTTATTTTCTTTAGCCTCTTACTTTTTATCTAGTCTTCTTTCATATGTTCTCTTTTATTATACGTAGATAATGCTAGCTAGTACCACCATCCTTTTTAAGACCAAAGAAATAAATTCTTTGAATAGATTTTTGTATTACAAAGGAAATTAGGGACTACGGTTTCTTGATTATGAAAACTATGTTGCTTATGCTTTGGAAAATATAAAAAGTGTCTCGAATGTTTGTATTAAAATAATCACGTAGCTTATAAGATCATTTTGATGCGGGGTCACATCTGCTCCTCTTCGCCGAACAACTGCGGGTATGGCTACACGCGTTGACTACGCTTATGTGTAAACTTATGCGCAGTCTACCTTCTTGTTGGAGAACCACCTTCTCAATTGAGCTAGTTAGTTAGCGAATGAAGTCATAAATAGTGAAGTTTTTCGGGTAAATTTCTGAACTATATGAATAATTTTGAACTTTTTTAGTTGTTGCGTTTCTAAAAGACCAACCGTAGCTTCAATCTCTTATTTGTAGGTTTTGCTACCTTATCTAATTCTATTTAGGAAATGATGTAGTACAAATCGAGAGTATGCAAACATTTTTGATATAGTATGAGTTGTATGAGAGACCCACTTGTTACTATAAGCTTTATTGTTGGCTATATTATGTGCATCTCTGAATTC
The DNA here is from genome assembly GCA_023531295.1 of Papaver armeniacum. NCBI lineage: Eukaryota > Viridiplantae > Streptophyta > Magnoliopsida > Ranunculales > Papaveraceae > Papaver > Papaver armeniacum. Next base: position 26,131 of record JAJJWW010016188.1, read on the forward strand.
ACTTTTCACATACTTGCAGATCAGCAGAGAATACTACGCTATTCATACTATTTTATTGTCATCATGCGACAATTTCTAATCATAATTCTGTTTGTGGATTTTGGTTGTAATGGCATTGCTCAAATGATGATTAAAAGAATAGCTATTGTTTTTATGCCCAATGGTCTTGGGCATATTTTACATGAGATACACATGATCTGGCAGCTACCCTAAGGTCATTTTGCCATTTTAAATGAAGTCATTATTGCTTTAATGAAGTCATTATTTTTGTGTTGTACAACTTGCATACCCCAAGGTTATTTTGCTGGTTTTAATGAAGTCATTATTTTATTTTTTTGTATTTCAATACCTTTGCACCTAAGAGGCTATGAGAGGAAAGAACAAAAAAATCAATGCTAGTGAATCGCATTTAAGGGCCGAGTAAAATGTTTAGAGGATACTTGTCGAGATATTTTGGAGCCACAGTATCCTTTCCAAATCTTTTTCACTTTCTGTACTTGCCAATTTATTTGTATGAGGTATTAGGCTGTTTGATAGATTCTAAGAACTAATTCACACATGGTGAATCTTGAAGCATGGTATTCATACACGATAGGTTTATTGATTCATTCTCGGAAGTTTGATCATTTTTGAATGTTTTATTTCAGGTCGGAGACGAAGAAGGGACGAAAAAGATAGCTTCAAACAAGATGAAAATGCAATTTTATGCGGGTGCTCATCTTGGACCAAAAATACCAACAAGCTATCGATATTGCGATTGAGTGCACAAGAAAACTTTAGGAAGTTTGTGATTTGTTTTTTTTATGTAATTGAAGTTTGTGCATGTTCAAGTTTTGGTTTATTTTGAACTCCGGGTAGTTGTTAGATAATGAAGTGTAAATTGACTCTAGCTTTCAATATTAATGTTTACTATGTTTCCATCTTAATTTGAGTTTTAATTCGATCTCTGTTTCATATTAACTTAAGATTCATCTCGAATCGGCTTTGGATTCATTGAATCAATTTTCATATTTTTTTTTATAGATTATGATCCATATTAACCATTTGTGACGATTACTACTATTTATTGGGTGATGAAAGAAGTCTTAATTTGAAAATTTAAAAGAATCCTGGGCCGCAGATCTTTTGAGAAATAAGACTCAATTCTAGGGCTCCCAAAAACAGTTGTTTTTGAAGGTTTTAAGTGTCTTTTTGGCAGACTTTTTATTTGCATTTTCCACTAGTGAGAAACATTATCCTCCTTGTTAAGAAACAAATGTCAGGAATAAAGGTATGTTTTAGAAATACATATGCAAAAGAAAAAAATACCAAGGAAAAGAAAAAGCTAAGCATTAGAAGAAGGCGCGTCTTTGTTAATCGCTTGAAGCTTGAAGACTTCATTGCCGAGTTGATATCAACACTTGGATCTTTAGATAAGTCACCAACAACTTTGTCCTTCCCAGGCTGATTTTCTTGAAGGGGAACCTCAGGGTTTTCTTCATCATCACTTACAAGTTCATAATCACTTTCAGGCTCAGGAAGCTTCTCATCTTCGCTTATGTCAAGAGGCGCCACGTTTACCAAAGGAAGTGACTTTCCCTGGAGAATTGTATTTAAAAGTACTTGAGCCTTAACATGAGCTCCACGAGCGACACCTTTCTCAGCATTCCTTACGCCAACCTCCATGAAGTTTTCAAGATACGAACACCTTCTATTCGTTCGGTCACGAGAAGAAGTAAGAGCGGGTGAGAGTTATGACGTTCCTTGCGAACCTTAGCCAGATCAGATCTTAGCTGAGAGATGGTGGACTGGTGCGATTTCTCAGATTCTGCAAAGGAAATATGGGATTATAATTACAGCAAAACTTTCGCAGTAACAAGATATAAATAATCAAAAATAACAAGTAAACTAAGGCAGTCAGCTCCATGTGACTACCTTCCATCTGAGAAAGGAGGTATCAAGATAAAGCGAAACTAATATCCTTCATATTCTCCATAGCCTTATCAAAATCATCACCAACCAAACCCTTAAGACGAGATCAGATTTTCTTTTCATCATGAGATTCTTTTAGTTGAGCGTGTTCCTCTTTAAGCAGGTCCATTTTCACAGTTAGATTTATTTTACTCTGGATGATCTTTTCATTATTCGCGATTAATATCTTCGAATATTCGTCATGCTGGCTTTTTAGTGTGCGAAGATATTCCTCTTGGTTATCACAAATTTTGAAGAATAAGATATCTTGATGCGAAAAATATCACTTCTTTCTTTAAGAAAGATCGCTTCTCCATGACTAGACTCGATTCTCATCTGACAAAGTTTGATGTCTTAAATCAGCACTATACAACAATTCAGATAGATGGAAAACTTGGGAGCCTAATGTCTCATTTTGTTGAACTAAATAGATATATTCTCATTTGTCTAATTTTTAATCTGATCAAGAGAATATGAATTCTCATTATTTAATTAATTTATCTAGTTCCGCAACTTCTCATTATCCGCGCGAGCATATTCAGCGAAAAAATTGATAATCATATCTCTTCATGACGCGCTTCCGGTTCAAGTCTTAGTAGGCGACGAAGAAATTCAAAAAAACATGGATACAAAAAGTAAGCTACTCCTAAAATGACTTACAAAGGTGAAGAGATAAATACCTCTGAGATCTTGGTTCTTGCTACGAAGACCCTCGGATTCAAGAATCACAGTATGGAGTTCTCCCTTCAACTTTTTAAGTTCTCCTTTCAATGCGGCATTCTGGCGAGAAAGTTCTAGTATGGTATTACTAGATTCAGCAAATCCTTCAGCCAAAACCATGCGGCGGCGAGTTTCCTAGAAAAAGAAATAAGATCAATATGAAGAAAGACAGTTCGAAGAAAAAGTGTAAGCAAAGTAATACTTACCAAAAGATCAAGAGCGACATGGACGCTCAGATCAATCTGAGAGAATATCTCGCTCCTGGTTGGCTTGTTTGGTGCAGGACTCACAACAGGCTTGTTCAAAGCATCACAGATACGAAGCTTAAAAGGATCTTGGATGGACGAGTGAGCGAAAGACTAATGATATCGAGACAAAGCTTGAGAAAGAGTCTACTCCCTCCAAAACCCCCTTGTCGGCGACGATAGTCTCCAAAGAGAAAGAAGCAACTTTAGAAGAAGAAGGAGCGGATCTAGAAGAAGCAATATTCGCAAATGCGGGAATAACAACGTTCTCCACGGGTGCGGAAATATTCGCAAACAAAGGAATATTAACAAAAGTAGAGGCAATTTGATCAATCATTGATGCTACATTCTCGGAAGTGGGGATTTCCTTTAGTGCATGATCAATCAAGGTGTCATCTGCGGGATGGAGGTTTCCTTTGGTAAATAAGAAACATCCAGGATCCGAGGCAATTAAGCCTTGTAGAGGTGCGTTAATATTGACATGAGAAGGAATGTCAGTCTTTTGCGAAGGAGAGTCAGTCTCCATTTCCTCACAATCAAAGTTAGGAATGACGAGACTGGACTTGAGCGATGGGGCTTTGCGAACTCTTTTAGTCTTTGTCTTTTTCTCGCCCTCAATCTCACATTCGGAACCCTACGAAGAATAACGCAGATAAGAAATAGAGGCAACAATATTGTTTTACAAGAAAGAAAATATTTCTTACTCCTTTTTCATGCGAAGGCTTCCACTTGAGAGATTCATTATTCTTCGAACTTGAAGAATGTTTAGGGTTTGAAAATGTAATTTTGATATTGCCAGAGGAAGAAGTTTTGCTGAAACAGAACGAGTATGAGAATGGAAACAACAACAGATCAACAACAATAGTTGAAAATTCAGAAGAAAGAAAGACAAGATCAATTTCAATAGAGTATACGAACCTGGGGAGGGGATCCATAAGAACACCAACAGAATCAAGATCGAGACTTCGAGAAAATGAGGATGAAGAAACTTAGAGAAAATGGAGAAGATGAAGATTTGCAGAGGGTTTACAGAGATGAGAAGGGAAGAACGAAGTAAAAAGAGAAAAGAGTATCTCTCCTCAAACTCAGTTAATAAATAGGTAAAAAGATGACCGGTTAAATTTGAACGTGCCTGTAAAAAGGGAAGGAAGTCAACACATGTAGACGGTTACACTGAAATTACGGAAACATGTCGGTAGATAATAATACGAAGAGATGAACGAGTGCGGCAAAATAAATTGAAGTTTCTCATATCACACTCTTTTCCAAAGAAACGACATGAGAAGAGGCAAAATGTAGATACAAAATACCGCACACCAATCAAGTATGTGAAATGATGATCATCAAGACCGAGCGAAGACAACCGCGCATAGCTTATCCGGAATGACGCATCAGGTGACGTCAGCTTAATCACGAGAAAGTGTGAAGAGCCATGCGATGTTATAGAGTATGTGCGAGAAGAGTCAATGTAAGCGTGCGTTAATGATGCATGCTAGATCCGAAAATAGTTTATTAGCTGTCCTCCACTATGTAAACTCCTATACAAGGAGCCGAGTGACCTTGTATTGAGAGAGAGCTTTTTGAGAGTCTAGACAAGATATTTAGGAGAGAGAAAGATTATTTGCTTCCCAAGTTAAGGTTTTCTTATTATTTTGTATCCAATATGAAGATCTTAATGAATGTTCTTGTGATTCTCATGGAGTTAACTTAGATTATTTTATATATTTTACTAAGGGTGTGGTTGTAGGATTTCCTGCAACTACACTTTTCAGACCTGGTAAATTGCTTTAGGTAAATTTCCTTGGTATGTCAAAGCTAGATGGAGAAGACTTGGAAATCGGTTTGATTCTATTTTAATACGAACATTGTTATCATGAAGTTAACTTTCCTGCTTGATAAAATGGGCAAGAAAGGGGCTCAATAAGCAAGAAGACGATGTTTTGTTTTGGTTCTATTCCTCCTTTCCCTTTGAAATGTATATGCGTAAAACTATATATATTGATACTCCATATATTAATAAACTCTATATATTAATAAAAAATCATGGTCCCAACTTGAGCCGATTACAAATAGTAATAAACTCCATATTTTAATATTAATAGATTTTTCTAGTCCCACCTTAATGAATTTACCACCATATATTAATAAAATCAACATAATAGGGAAATTATAGATCTTGTTACATCAAAATTTAAGATGAAGGAAAATATTTATCTATAGTTGGTTGAGAAAATGATGTAATTTTTGGATTGTTATGGCATCTTTTGATTTGTGTATGCGTAAGACCTCGTTGCTATGTGCACCATCTTGTTGAAGTCAAAACATTTCCAAATTGTCTAGCATGTTTAAAGCTTCTTGGCATGAAACTTTTGGTATCTCTCGTACTATCATCATCGGATTATCCGCCTCGCTTCTTGTCTAATTCCATCGATTATTTCTTCTTTGGTTGAAGCATATACGACTTGTTGCTCATTGGGAGATTAAGGAAGACGTCCATATCCATTCGATTAGTGTAGTGCAACTGTTCAATTTGATTACTCATAAGTATCTTTTAACCATTTCGCAAGATCTTTTTGTGTCCAATTTGGATGTGATTTTTTCTTTTCACACAATTATGTACGAATTTTATCACTCATATGAGTTCTTTTCCTAACATTAGATGACAATTTTATTTGGTTGAGAAGAAGAGAATATTAAAAATAATGAATTATCTTCTAATATATCTAGTACTATTTATTTATAATGTAGAGAAAACTTTAAAAAATTTTAATAGGATATATTATTCAATATATTAAAGGATATTCAATATATAATAAAGGATATATTATTCAATATGATATATTTTTAATATATTATTCATAAAGGATATATTTTCAATATATTATTCATTTTTTTTTTAGTATACCTCCTTATATTAATAAACTCCGTATATTAATAATTTTGTAAAATCCCAAGGTTATTAATATATGGAGTTTTTACTGTATGCACTTCCACAAATAAAAATTGAGATTCAAGGAGTCATTCACTCTATAAGCCTTATGCAACCCGAAACTTGTAAACTGATTTTCAAAGTTAATTAGGCGTATGATGTCTAACAACTCCAACTTTGTTAACTCTACTAAAACAAATACGAATCAATTACACATGTTTGCATCATAATAAACCTGTTTGGTTTCAGGAAATTGAATTCCTGAACCTTCTAGTACCCCGAACCAAACGCTCTGTAAGATATCTAAAATTCTAAGATTTAGGAACGAAATTGAAAAATATGCATTGTGGTGGTTAAAACAAAAGCCATCATCATCAGCATCATAGAAGTCACCAGTTCCTCATCTTCATCGTCATCTTCATCCGTACTATTGTCCTCATCCTCATCAGTGCTACCATGCTCCTCGTCCTCATCCTCATCAGAACTATCATGGTCCTCGATGCTATCAGTACTACCGTGCTCCTCCTCATCTTCACCAGTGCGACTATTCTCTTCATCTACATCAGTAGCGCCATCATACTCCTCCGCAACTGGGTGACAAGAACTTTCTCCGAATTTTCTTTTCAATGGAGTAAGAGAATCATTCCCCCTTTTAGATAAAGGGTATTGGTCTACCATTTCAGATTTTAGAGTCTTCATATTCAATTTTGTACCGGAAAGAGCAGTAATCGTTTGATTTTTCTCTGGAAATCCATGCTTTGCAACAGCTTCAGTTTTGAGGATTTTGATATCAGATTTGGTATCAAACATTTCGGATTTGGGGGTTTTGATATTGGATTTCGCAGCGGAAACAATTGCTGAAGCTTGGCTTGGGCTACTGAACGCTCCTTCAATTTTCTGAGATTTCGTCATTTTCTTTAAAATGAAACTGGGTTCTCTAGATTTACAAATAGAAAAGAGATCCGAAGTTTGTGCCAAATTTTAGGTTCAGTTATGATTTTCCCTCCAAAACTAGATTTTAGCGCCAATGGTTCCCTTCTTACTAACAAGGTCCGCGACCCAGTTGGACTCGGTTACAATCAAGTCCGAGAGATAAAGCCCACCCAAAATTGACACCATCTTAAGGACTCGCATTCCTGGTCAAACGTAGTTACGCCAATTCTGACGAGAGTTGGCAAAGAAAAAAAGTGTAGATTAATTAAACCTGGCTAAACCGGGGCCGATGGATTTTTCATCCACCCCATAAAGAATGATAAGGGTGTCTAAATTTGATGAAACTACCATTTTACCCTCTATCAAATATTAATACTACTAATTTGTCCCCATCAAATCCTAATTATAAAATTAAAAACTAAAATCAAAATCATAAAACTAAAATCATAAAATTTAAAAACTAAAATCAAAATCAAAATCATAAAATTAAAAACTAATATCAAAATCAAATTCATTTCCATCTCCACTTCAAGCGATTCTTCTTCTTTTCTTCTCAACCCAATCCTATAAACTAGGTTTTAGTAACATAAAATTGCTCAAAATTGAAAGTTTTGAAATCAAAATTTTCTGGTTTTATAGAATCGGTTAACGTTAATGTATATGTGATCCGATTGCAAATAGAAACGGTTTATGTTCATGCCCACAAAGACCGATTGTACTTGATATGTTTTCTGGTTCGAGAAATTTGAACCAGAATCGGATTACATTAGCACTTATAAAAACCGATTGTTGATGTATAATGTTAGAATCATATTTTATATGTGTGTCGAGTAAACCGATGGTTGTTCTCAATTTTTCTGTATCTTTTTTTTGTTAGAATCGGATTACATGAGTATTCTTATAAACCGATTCTGTTTGTGCAATGTCGGGAATCGGTTTTTACATATGTATCGTATAAACCGATTACGGTTAATCATTTTTTTCCGGTTAATACTCGATCATAAAATGAGTATGAAATCATACCCGATTTCATTTCCATTACAAATGAAAAATAAAATAGTTTTGTATGATTTTACCCAATTTGAAAACGAGTATAACTTTTATACTCGAATCGAAGCAGTATAACTTCATACGCGAATTGAAAGCGAGTATAACATCTTAAACGATCTCGAGATTGAGTGAAGTCATACTCATTCTTAATTTCGGGTATAAAATGAATTTTGATTTTATTTGATGTTTAACAACACATAATTCACAGATAAAAAAAAACATTTACCCACAATCGGTTTATGTTCATGCCCATATAAACCGATTCTCGATAATCAGATTGATACCAATGAAAACATATACCGATTCCGAGTTGTTGTTCTTCAAAAAATTTCAAATGTTTTTCATGTTCAGATGATTCATTAACACACGTTAATTTCACATCTAACACTATATTTTACCACTAATCACCGAATTAACACTAATTAATTAGGGAGTAAATTTTTCATTAAAAAAATATTTGGTTAAGGGGTTTTTCATTTTACTTCAAAATGTCTCTATTTTTTTCACGTAGTGATAGGCCCCAATTAATCCTTATAGGCCACAATTTAGCCAGGTAATTAAATACCCCTAGTTTTGACACCCAACAAATATACACTTATACAATAATAAATATACCCCTATCATTTAAGAACCTTATCCATTAAAATATAGATTACCTTAATACCCTCACTTATATAAAAATATTTTTTTTTTTAATTTCAAAATACAATTTTTTTTTCTCTATCAACTTCACCACCAATATTCCATCGCCACCATTCCACTACCACCATTCCACCAGCACCGCCACCACCACCACCACTCCGCCACCGCCACCACTCCACCACCATCAACACTACGCCGCAACCGCCACACCGCCGACACCACCACTCCACCACCACTACAAAAACATGAGTCTATTGCTACTCTATTTTACCACACATTCAAAAATAATGTGTGGCAATAGGTAGGTTTTTTTCCTCACTATGTTGTGGGTGTGGCATTAAGAAGATCTATTGCTACACGCACGAGTAGGTGAGGCAAAAAAATACTTTTTGCCACACCCGTTTTTAGCCGTGGTAATAACACATTTTGCCACATCGGTGTAGCAATATTCATTAATAATATAATTAATAATAATTCTACTCCCTAATGCCTCACTCTCGTCGCTATAGCTGCAAATAAAAAAAATATAGTTGTTTTATTGCATGAGTTATCGAAAGAAAAAGAGGTTCTTATTTCACGTGATTAAAAAAAAAAAAAAAAAAAAAAAGCTTCTTCGTCTATGTTTAATAAAATATTCCAAATTCCATGTAATGACATTTTAATAACAATTAAAAAACTTAAATATGGTAAGAAAAAATGTCGTATATGTTTTGTACACAATTAATAAAATAATAATACCATGGATGTTTTCTTTGTATATGTCCCCCACTAACATGGCTTGATGAGCCACGAGAAACAAAAATGCTAACTTGTTTACACATGGCTTGACCAAACTAATTCATGGAAGCCACGTATTAACAAACATGTAGATAGAAGGGTCCGTCTCACAAATCACGTGAGTATTTTCTCTTTCTTTTTGCCTTTGAAAACAAAGTTGCGAGCAACGAGAGAACCGAGATTACGAGGTTCGTGAGAGATTTTGATTCAAATTAGGAAAGTTTGTTGAGGAAAAGGGGAATTAGTGGTTATTCATAGAAGATTTAGTCATGTTATAAACTTGGATTCTTCTTAATCGAGCAAGGTGAAGCGATTGCAAGAGATTCTTCTTAATCAAAAAATTGAGGTATGGGTCCTTAATTTTATTACGATTTGATCATGTTATAAACTTGGATTGCATATAAATTCTAATATAGGGGTTTGTTTTTAGTTAGGGAAGTCAAGTTATTTGCAAAACCCTAGTTTGTTTGGATTTAGTGTTTGTGAAATAATCAATTCGTAGCATTCATAAGATCTTCTCTGCGGATAGTAATCACATCTCTAAGCCTTTTCAATTGTAATTACATCTGTGTAGATTATGTTGTTACTAAATTGCACCTTCTACTCAGGATAGTCCCAAGTAGTTACGATAATAAGTTTGGACACTGTTGATTACCGGTGGATTTCCCACGCAAATAGAAGAAAACATGCATCCCCGCCAAACCCATAAATCTATTTGCCATTTTCTTAAAAAAGTCAGGTTGTTAGTGTGGTAGGATCCCAACACTTAACTTACCTTTATTGTATCTTTGTAGCGTGCTTTACCAATTCTAAAAATTCTAATTGCAACTAAATTTTGCTCTTGTAAATGTACCACTTTCACATTCGAGACTAGTCCAGGTATATGATTAATATGGATATAAATATCTGACTTACTAGTTCATAGGCATGTGAGTAAAGCTCTTTGCACATCTAGGTGCTTATTCTGGCAAATGATGCCTATGCCGGATCATTGGTTAAATGAATTTGGCATTAAGTGAACATGTATATCTAGCTTTCATCACTTAATTTTCTTATGTTGTTGGAGAGCTAATAAATAGCTTTCACACTATAAAATCCTCCAAGAGTTTAGCAGTCTTGTGCACATGTATATACTCTAGGTCTTTCAAGTTTAGCGATGCTGTAACAAGTATCTCACCGCTTAATGATAGGAATGTGGAATTGTAACATTCAACAAGAGAACTTACTTTTTATCATTTTATTTGTGCAGTATGTTGATTTTCTCTATAATAGAAAGTTTCAGTACTGCATTTGATATTTTAATACTCCAGCAAAAGTATCAAATTTTTTTAACTAACTTGACATATGATATAACATAACCATTTAATTTTTTTATATTGAATTAATGGTGGAAATTTTGGCAGGAGATGGTTGTTTTGTCATTGTTAAGTTTGGATGGATAAAAGTTGGATGCAGAAGGGTAGATGCCACCCTGACTTTTTCCGTGGATGCGATAATTCATAAATTTTGCTTGGTCTCATCAGTACTCTGATTTAGGTGAGAGTATTTTTGCCCTTGTTTGAGATGCAATAATGTGAACTCTTGCTTGGGTAGAGATGTGGTGCGAGAGCACATTCGAGAGAATGGAATAACACATAGTTACACTCGTTGGACAAAACATGGAGAACCTGAAGAGCTAGTTAATAATATTGAGGAAGAAGTCACAAATGTTATAGGTGGGGTGATATGCATGGGATGTTACAATTGTGTTCCCGATTCAAGGTTTTTCGCTAGGGATGGTGAAGTTCCGAGATCAAGCCAATACAAATGGATCAAGTCGGCATGATCGTGTTCCGGATGAGCCAGAATGTGGAGGCCGAAATTTTATAAGTTCTTCAAAGATTCTAAACACTGTTATTCCCGGATGTACAACAACTTCAAAATTATCTTTCTTGTGTCGATGTTACATCATAAGTGTTCTAATGGGTTGAGTAACAAAGCTTTTGTGAGTATTGTGCTTTATTAAGGTCCACGAAAGCTTTTCCCAGATAAGCAAAGTATCCCTAAGAATTACTATGAAGCAAAAAAACTAATTCGAGATCTTGGTATGGAATGTATTAAAATAGATGCATGCCCTAATGATTGTATGTTGTATTGGAAGGATGACAAAGTGATAAGGAAAGGTCGGCGCTGTGGTGAATCTAGATGGATATCGGGTACATGTCAATCCAGGAGAAGAAATAGCAAGTGGAAAACAGAAAATCAAGAGAAAAAGCGCAAGGTTTTGAGATGGTTTCCGTTAATACCACGGCTTCAAAGGTATTATATGGACCCTAAAACATGCAGAGGATATGATATGGCATGATAAAGAGCGTACCAAAGATGGTGTTTTAAGGCATCCAAGCGGACTCGAATGTTGGAAAACCTTGGACGAAAAGCATCGGGTATTTGGTTCGGAAACGTCGCAATGTTAGACTCGGGTTGGCAAGTGATGGGTTCAATTCTTTTGGTGTTATGGTACTGGTCAGTGTGAGTACATGGCGATTTTGTTACTTCTTATAATTTGCCGCTTGAGACAAGTGTATGAAGCAACCTATTTTATCATGTGTTACACCTTATTCCCGGGCCTAAGGGTCCTGGAATAATATTGATGTATACCCTACGGCCACTAATCGAAGAGCTAAAGGAATTGTGGGAAAAGGGAATTGAGACGTATGATGCTTATTCCAAGCGAGAACTTCCAAATGTACGCGACTCTCTTATGGACTATTAATGACTTTCCAAAGATATGCCAACACTCCATCGGGATGGAGTACTAAAGGCTATCTCGCTTGCCCATGTTGCCACAAGGATACAAGTTGGTAAGATTGCGGAATGGGAGAAAACGTTTATTTGGGGCATCGGGAGATTCTTACCTATTGGTCATCGGTTACGAAGCAACTGAGAGCTCTTTTAATGGCAGCAAAGAACATGATATTTTGCACCAAAACCTTTAACCGGTGAGGATGTTCTTCGGCGGTTCCGTGGTTATCATCAAATCACTTTTGGCAAGGAAGAACATGCGTATGTGGGAGAAAAGAAGGCGGGATGACAAAAGAGTTGCCTTATAATTGGAAGAAGATAAGCATTTTCTTGAACTACCTTCTTGGAAAGATCTTCTCTTACGGCACAATATTGATGTTATGCATCTGAAGAAGAACAACGGCGAGAGTTGGATAGGGACACTGTTGAACATAGAGGGTAAGACAAAAGATAACTTGAACGCTCGGGAAGATTTGAAAGTATTGGGTATACGTGGACCACTTCACCCTGAAGCTTTGGGGAACAACAAATTCTACCTTCCTCCAGCAAAGTATACCATGTCTTTGGGGGAGAGGAGGAAGATTTGTCAATTCTTGCGCGACCTAAAGGTTCCCGATAGTTATTCATCGAATATTTCACGACACGTTCAGGTACAAGAATGCAAGATTCCAGGCCTAAAGAGTCATGGATCGGCATGTTCTCATGCAACAACTTTTTCTGTTGCGGTGCGTGGTATCTTACACGATGACGTGACCAGAGTTTTAGTTGAGTTTTGATTTTTATACTCAAATATGCTCCAAGAAATTGAGAATAGAAGATTTGGAGGTGCTTAAAAACAAAATGTATCTCACTTTGTGCAAAATGGAGATGATATTCCCTCCTTCCTTTTTCGATATCATGACACACTTACCTATTCATCTAGCAGAAGAAGCTAGAATTGCTGGACCTGTTCATTACCGGTGGATGTATCCAATCGAACGGTTAGTACGTAATGTTAAATAGTGAGTAGAATATTATTCTAGTGATGTTTTTTTTATCGGTGTCTGAATTTTTCTTGTATTTATCAGGTACTTGTACACCTTGAAAAAGTATGTGAGAAATAAAAAGTCAACTTTGAGGATCGATTGCACAAGGGTATCTTGTTGATGAATGCCCGACATTTTGCCGAGATACTTAAGTCTTTGAGATTAATACAAAGTTCAACTTGAGATATGGAGAAATAGTGATGGTGATGGTGCAACAACATCTAGTCATGAATTGCCTATCTTTAAAGAATCAGAGTCGTTCTTTAGGCAAACCAATTTTAGAACTTTATCGACAATGAGTGGGAGGAAGCTCGAATGTATGTGTTGAGTAATTGTGATGAAATTAACGTTTATCGAAGTAAGTCTAATTTCGATGTTGAATAAAAATCATAATGAGTTGGTAGATGATTTAATGTACATATACTTACAGTAGATTGAATCATTTATAGGAAACACAAGCAAACAATCAGGTGGTCGATATGGAGGGAAAATTCGTGAGAATGAGGTGGAGCATTGGCATGCCAAAATGTTCGGTAGTTGGTTCGAAAACCATGTAAGTGTTTGTATCGTATGAATTCAATTTGAGCCTTAGATTAAAAGAACTTATCACAGTATGATCATGAAAACTATTATTAGATGTTCATTCAAAATCTTTGAACATACCCATTTTATTTTATTATTAGGTTTCAAATGATGCGAGATGGTGAAATAGTGAAAAGGATATTGAAATCCTATCCTATGGGCCCAAAAATCGGTTATTTGTTATAAAGGGCATTGTGAATGGGTTTAGGTTTCACACAAATCGATCATGAGAAGAAGAAAGACATGAAACAAATGGTGTTTGCGTTGATGTAGAGACTTCGGATAAAGGTAGTATTAAATCTATTGATTATTATGGTAGATTAGATGAAGTCGTGGCATTATAGATACGCGAGGGGAACCAAGTTGTTTTATTCGGTGTCATTGGTGGATATCACCGAGTCAAGAAAGAAGCGGCGAGATGCATTTGGGTTTACGCTGTTTGAATTTCACAAGAACCATAGCTAAAAATCAACTTTTATGCTTGCAAAGCAAGAACATCAAGTTTTATCTTCCGGACAATAAGGACAAGAATCGCCGAATTGTACTTAAAATGCAAGCAAGGGATCACTACGGTTTGGGGGCACCAGGTTGAGCTCATCCAAGAAGATTCATCCCACAAGGATAATGTAACCGGTCACGAGATAATGAAATTGGCCAAGACTTTGGGAGTTGGACCCGAAATGAAATTGGAGGGGAAGAGGTGATTAGAAGTACAGGCGACGGTGATAAAGGGCGATCTAAATAATGACGGTGATAGTGATCACAGTGATTATTTTAGTGATTGTGAACGAGATGATCTGCTAACATAAAGTCAAAGTTCACTTGAATGCTCTTGTTTATTTGATGTTTTCTGTTTTATTTTAGCTTGAATTACTTTCAATTCTCTCTTAAATTTTATTTGCTCTCATTTTTTGATGATGATCATTCAAAATTGATTAGACAAAATTTGTGATTTTGTGAGTAAACTTTCAATTTTCAAAATTTAAATGGAAGTTAACTAGTTAAATGAATTAGTAGCCCAAAATTGTTGAGTAAAAACTTTCAATTTTCAAAATTTAAATGAATTAGTTAGTAGCCAAAATTGTGGAGTAAAAACTTTCAATTTTCAAAATTTAAATGAATTAGTTAGTAGCCAAAATTGTGGAGTAAAAACTTTCAATTTTCAAAATTTAAATGGATTAGTAGCCCAAATCTCCGAGAGATCGTTCAAAAATTGTTCGGACGAGTTTTGTTAACTATGGTTATGGACATACTCATATGAAGTGGATGTATTTTTAGTAGAGTTACTATCAATTTTCCAAATTTAAATGAATTAGTAGTCCACAATTTTCCAAATTTAAATGAATTATTTTTAGTGGAGTCAAGATGATTTGGCTTTCAATTCTTCCATTAACTTTCAGTTTCCGATCAAGATGATTTGGCTTTCATTATTTGGATTCACAAGTAGAGTTACTTTCGATTTTCCAAATTCAAATGAGCTAAAATTCTCCGAGAGATCATTCGAAAATAGTTCAGACGAGGTTTATGCACTACGGTCATGAAGTCGATATCAAAATTTAAATGAATTAGTTAGTAGCCAAAAATTGTGGAGTAAAAACTTTCAATTTTCAAAATTTAAATGGATTAGTTAGTAGCCAAAATTGTGGAGTAAAAACTTTCAATTTTCAAAATTTAAATGGATTAGTAGCCCAAATCTCCAGAGATCATTGAAAATTGTTCGGACGAGTTTTGTTAACTATGGTTATGGACATACTCATATGAAGTGGATGTATTTTTAGTAGAGTTACTATCAATTTTCCAAATTTAAATGAATTAGTAGTCCACAATTTTCCAAATTTAAATGAATTATTTTTAGTGGAGTCAAGATGATTTGGCTTTCAATTCTTCCATTAACTTTCAGTTTCCGATCAAGATGATTTGGCTTTCATTATTTGGATTCACAAGTAGAGTTACTTTCGATTTTCCAAATTCAAATGAGCTAAAATTCTCCGAGAGATCATTCGAAAATAGTTCAGACGAGGTTTATGCACTACGGTCATGAAGTCGATATCAAAATTTAAATGAATTAGTATCCCAAGATTAACTAGCTAGCTTTCAAATCTTCGATTAACTTTCAGTTTCGGAAGAAGACCATTTGACTTTCATTATTTGGATTCACAAGTGGAGTTACTTTCGGTTTCCCAGAATCAAATGAATTAGTAGTCCAAATTCTCCGAGAGATCATTCGAAAATAGTTCAGATGAGGTTTGTTCACTAAGGTTCATGACACACTCAATATCAATTAGATGTACTTTTTAGTTTTCGATAAAGAGTAACTAGCTAGCTTTTAATTCTTCAATTATTTTCAATTTCTTTACAAAAGAATCCTTCAACACAAGTTATGAGGTGAGCATAATCACTCATGAGTGACTATGATCCAATAATTTCAATTAAATTATTGCATCAAGTATAATCAGCAATAATGTCTATGACGGTTGGAATTAATTAAAAATATTTTGATTGAATTAAATGTAGAAACAAATACATAAATTAATTAAAAATATTTGATTGAATTAAATGGAAACAAATACATAAGTGATTATGATCTAGTGATTTTTTTCTTTTATAAAATTAAGTAAAATTGTACACAACTAGATCGGGGGCAAATAGTCATCCAAAAAATTGTAGGTGTATAACTTGTATCGTAGTGATTATGATCTAGTGATTTTTTCTTTTTATAAAATTAAGTAAAATTGTACACAACTAGATGGGGGCTAGTCATCCAAAAAATTCTAGGTGTATAACTTGTATCGTAGTGATTATGATCTAGTGATTTTTTCTTTTTTATAAAATTAAGTAAAATTGTACACAACTAGATAGGGGCTAGTCATCCAAAAAATTCTAGGTGTATAACTTGTAGCTAGGCTCCATACCAATTCCATGTAATGACATTTTAATAACAATTAAAAACTTAAATATGGTAAGAGAAAAAATGTCGTATATGTTTTGTACACAATTAATAAAAATAATAACCATGGATGTTTTCTTTGTATATGTCCCTACTAACAATGATGAGCCACAGAAACAAAAATGCTAACTTGTTTACACATGGCTTGTATATGTCGTATCTTGAGTCCCCCACTAACAGCAATGAGCCACGTACTAACAAAAGGGTGATAAAAAGGCTAACTTGTTTACACATGGCTTGACCAAACTAATACATGGAAGCCACTATTAACAAACATATAGATAGAAGGGTCCAGTCTCACAAAACAAGTGAGTATTTTCTCTTTCTTTTGCCTTCCGAAAACAAAGTTGCGGAGCAACGAGAGAGAACAGGAGATAACAAGGTTAGTGAGATTTTTTCGATTCAAATTTGGGAAAGTTTGTTGAGGAAAGGGGAATTAGGGGTTATTCATAGAAGATTTAATCGGAATTTTGGAAATATTTCTTCATCGTAGTAGGATGAATATCGATGAAAACTAGAGTATTGAGAAGGAAATGACATCTAGCGGGAATAATCTCGGTCAATTGTTTTCGATTTGAACCACGATATTTTCGTAAGGCGGGGATGAAATCGAAAAGAAAATCCCCTTTTGAGGAAGGGATTATTTAAGCTTTTGGTGTTTTGGGACAGCTATAAATGGAACCTAAAATCAGTCAAGGATGTTAAGAGATACACCTTTTTTTGGGAGATTATCAGTTCGAGAACAAAAACATCAAGGTATATCATTTTATGCTTATATTAATGGTTAAATAACTCCGTCGATCATAATAAGTTATTCTTTTTATTTACTGTCTCCACAGTTCTTCGGATTGATTTGGCTTTTCACTCTCGAGAGACTATTGGTCATTTCTCACCTCCTTCCGGCTCTCAAATTTTAATTCGGAAAAGGGTTTTCATTAATTTGGGTTTTTGATTTTTTTTTAATTTTGTTTGTAGAGTTATTCAATTTCTGGAAGATGGAATTTGAGGAAGAGTAAGTTTTCAATCCTGGTTATTATATATTATCTATTTGCATGTTCTATTGTTTCAGGTTTTCATTTGTCAGATTATAAATTGATTTTCTTTTTTTGAATTTTTTTGTCATTTTGTGGAATTGTTTATACTAGTACCGATTCGATGTATTGTTAATTTCTTCCAATTCTCAGCTGGTTATATATTTTGGTTTTTTCGGGTAATTGGGGGACTTGGAAATGGTGCAATTTGATTGTACAGTAGGAGTATCAATGTCTAAGTTTTGTTGAACCCTAGGTTTTATTTAAGAGAATCACTTGATTCTGTATTAGGATATGTTTATTGATTTTTTCTCGGGAAAGACTAATCGTGGCTTGGATGACTCGAGGGATAATAGGTTGTTGATTGAAGATGTAGTCATTTTAGTTGCTTGTTTGCATCTGTGGTACTTAGGGGACTACTCAACACGGGAGTTGATCGTGTTGATGCATAGTGAGGAGTAGATAATAGCTTTTGGAAATGTGTTGTCTAGTGGGGGTTGTTGAATTCAATTAGGGGTTTTATCATTTTTGTGGTTGCGGTATCTTAAACCAATCTAAATGAAGAGTTTATGTTTGCAAATGTTACCTTTCTTTGAGGAATACATGGCGATGTGCTTAGGCTTTGTAAAGTGCATGGTGGTTATAAATTATGTTTGATGGAGTCACTTGAATTAAAACTGCATTGATGCCTTGAGTGCGTGAGGTTTACTAATTAAGTTGGTGTTTGTTACACTATATGCCTCTTTCTTTGCAATGTGACACGGAATGTTGTTAGATTGATACGTCCAAATATGTTGTAATTTGTATTTATGATTCTTACTTAGAGACCATTTTTCGTAAGGGCATCTTGTTGTTAGTATAAAGAATATCATCTTTAGGATAATGGTTTAAGGAACTCGTTCTCTCCCAAACATGGATCTGCAGCTTATTTGGATAGGTATCAAGTGTGTACGTGGTAGCGAGAAGTTTCATTTGTGTTAGTGCGGGATCTAACAAATGAATATGAACCTAAATTTTTCCTTATAAGCTTAGAGATGTAGTCATTTGTTACTTATTTTTTCTAGGTTGAATTATTTGTTTTGAAGTAATAATTATGTTTAGGTACAAATTGATTATCCTAACATGTTTGTTCCTATAGTGATAATTTGGTCTTGGTTCCCCAATAATTAGTTTTAATAGTAATGTTGAAATCAGAAAAAAACTTTCTCAACATCCTAGTCATGTTTGAATACTTTGATTTATTCCCACCCCAAACTCTCGTTTCCATTTACCCTTATTTTTAATGATATCATGTGAGATTGGTCACTCAATGATGTTGTTTAGGAGATGTATTTGCTTAGTTTTGGTGTTGATGCTCAAAACTCACTCTTTTAGTAAACCTTGTTGTTTTATGCAGGATGGAATATCAACAAAATGGGGAGCAAGAAGAGCATTCCAATTAAAACTTCTTGGTGATTTTTTGTTTGTTTGTTTGGGTACTATTATGTTTAGATGTATGTTTAGTTAACATGGGTACAAAAATGCTTATGTTACTCTCTGCAAATTGTTGTCCATCGAGAGAAAAAGGTGCGAGGTGATACCACTTTTGCATCTTTTATTGGAAAGAAAAAAAGGACAAAGAAAGGGAAATGGTTGATTGGGATATGAATAAAGATAGACCTTGTGGAAAAAAACCAAGTATTCCAGCGTCATTGGTGTGTTTCTCAAACAATCTCGCCGTTGAACCGGGAAAACCCTTGGAATTTGCAAGATGACAACGCTAAAGGATTTGTGGGCGAACTTAAGGTGAACATACTTTGCAATGAACTTAGGATTGTTTGTGTGACTTGTGAACGGAATGGCATTTTTTTTTTTTTTTTTGTTTTATTCATTTCGGGATTTGTTTCTTTGTTGAGGAATGTCATAAACGAGGTACTCCCGCTTCCATTGGGTGCAATATTTAAAGACAAGAAGGGTAAATGGAAAAGGGAAACACTATAAGCTCACAAATACACATGCAATGAATCGAAAAGATAAACCCAATTAAATTAGAAGGGGGCGGAGTGGGAAGTCTCTTGTAAAACTTTGGGATAGTGAAGCGCATCAAGTAAGTTCACACATCTAAAATGTTTGCATTTAAGTTCTTTTGTTAAAACATTTATGTGTAATTAATTTTGACTTGTGTATCTGTGAAGACACTATCCAAGAAAAATGCCATTAGTAGGCCAATGAAAAACAAAGCTACACAATGGGCAAGAAAAACTACTCTCGATGCACGAAAATTTGAAATGGTATGTAGATGCATGTATTTTCAACAATGCTTAAATGGTGTTTCTTTCCTTTAGCATGTTTAGCACTTGTTGGTCATTCATCAGCTGAATTGCTAGTGGACATTGGATAGTGCTAAACCAGTTTTTCTTCTATTAAGTTTCTTAATTCTAATCATATAATTCTATTATAGTACCATTAATCATTATGTGGTTGAATTTGTTTAGGGCTCAAGAGAATGGAGGAACCCACCACCGATGGGGTGACGTGTTCATTAAAACCCATATAAATAAAGTCGGTGGAAAAGCTTTGGACCCATTTTCACAAGATACATTGTAAGTCTATTGTAACGGTTTCCTAGCAAAGTTCACGAATTTGCCGCTATAGAGAGACCCTTTTGCTTATTTTATTTTTTCTGATATACATAGGCCCAAGCGAGGGAACAATCCGGGGTTGGATGAGAATGGGTTGGATGAAGATGGTAATCAAAAATCAATCAAGTAATGAAGTCTATGCAAATGTAGTACCTACAAACAAACATAAACGTATAAGAGCTCAAAAATGCCATCCTGGAATACTCGAGAAATGACGATTTTGAGAGAGAAAAGAAGAGCGCGAGGAAGAATTTAAGAGGCAAATGAAAGAAAGAGATGCGAGAATGGGAGAGGCGAATGGAAGCGCAAAATGAGCGGTATAACATGCGTCGGGTAACCAAATGATGGAATATGTCAAATTATGCGGGACAGACCTATTTACGAGATCGGGGCAACTCTCGGGACCTTGGATCACCTCTGAACCGGGAGCATCATCACGGATGCACTGGGAGCAACTTATTCATGGGACGACGCCTTTCATATCTTTGGAGCACGCCGAAGACACGGAGAGCACGGCATACCGGAGGCGTTTTGGACCTTCGCCTAAGGTGTCAGTGCTGGAGCATCCCGGAAGGCACGGGCCATTTAATTTCATACCTTTGGAGCGGCGCCGAAGACACATGGAGCATCACTGAGACCGAGCAACCTTTTGGACATGAGTCATCAGAACCTTTTGGACATCCAACATAAACGGCGACTTTACATTGGAGTGGGAGCCAAAGGCCCAGGTCGCGTAACCGAGGAGCTACTCTTTGGACTGCGGAGCCGCTTTACATATCCAGGACCATCTCACAGACCTCAAAATGATTGTAAAGTCTCTCTTCCTTGATAATAAAGGTATTTGTTGATGTTCCATTAGACATGAAGATTCAATTCTCTACTTTTGTTGATATTCTTTTTTGCTCGATGGTCTTTGTTTTGGTTTGTTTAGCGAGTTGCGAGGGAAAGGGAGCAGAGTGTGCAGGATTGGATATCTAGGCCGAGAGTTGATTTAACATGGACTAGGTAAAGTTTGAATTATTAGGTTACTTTAGTTTTGATTGTGTAATAATTTTTTTTTCCTTATGGTTAGAGTGATTCTCTATGCCTTGTGACAACTACTTTTATTTAATGGAATAATTCTTTATTTGGATTCACTTTTGACAATGTTTTACTGTTTTTGTTACCATGTATAATTTAAAACATAATATATTTATAAAGCAAGTAAATCGGGATATGAGTTTTAGCTACATACGATCTATGACATCCGGGTTTGCCTTGTCGCACTCATAGTCATTTACAATGGTGTGGCAAAATAATTTTAATGGTGTGGCAAAATAATTTTTAAATAAAATGTAATTTAAAATTAATTTATATTAAATAATAATGAATTCGATGTTTTGCCTTACCAATTGGTGTGGCAAAAAATTTAAAATAAATAATTAAAATTTAAAATAAAGAAAAAGGAAAATAGAGATACATATTCTTCCGTATTTATTGCCTCACTATTTGGTGTGGCAAGAAATCCATCTATTTGCTTGTGCCTTAAAGGGGTGGCAAATTATTTCTTGCCACCTAAGTCATTACACACCGGTGTGGCAAAATATTTTTATGTAGCAAAAAGATATAGCCACACTAAATATGGGTTGTTGCCACATTTGGGACATGTTGCAATACACCCCTTCTCTTGTAGTGCACCACCGCCGCCACTGCCACCGCCGCCACCACCGCCATAATTTGGTTTCAGCAACTAAAGTTGATCCAAAATTATCAAACATATTTTTACTAGTACATATTCAAGTTTTTGTGTATCAACAAAGGAAGTTCATCCCAATGAATGGAGTCAACTTGGAAAGTTGATCCCAAAATCTGTATCAACAACCAAAGTTGATCAACTTTATTTGTTTAAAAAATAAGCTGAAAAATACACCCAATTTTTTTGGGTCAACAATGAAGTTGATCCCAGTGAATGGAGTCAACAACCAAAGTTGATCCCCAAAATCTGGTGTGAACAATTGAAGTTGATCTAGAAGTGAATGTGGTCCAACAACCAAAGTTGATCCCAAAACTGGTGTCAACAACAAAGTTGATCAATTTCTTTTGTTGACACAATAAGTGAAAAAATGCTCCAACTTTTTTGTGTCAACAATGGAAGTTGATCCCAGTGAATGGGGTCAACAACTAAAGTTGATCCCAATATATGGTGTCAACAACTATAGTTGATCCCAAAAATTGATGTACTAAAATTATGAACCTGACGTGAATCGAACACGCATCTTCTGACGTGGAGTCAGTTGTGTTACCATTACACCACAAGTTCGTCAAAAAATAACTACCTCAATGTTTTTGCAATTCATCTCACACTATTCAATCAGATTAAATTGTTAAATCATACATGCAGTTATGGTTTGAAACTAAAACTTGGAATCAACAAATCATAGAGATATGGAGTGACGCACCTTTGGGATATCCCATACATCTTTCTCCAACCCATTTATGCATTCCATGCTCAACTACAAAACACCAACAACATCAATCTCTATTCAAACTCTTGCCGCTAACTCAATTTCATTATCTCAAAGACCACTAGTTTACGGCTTCAACTCCATTTCGCAATACTGGACCACCGATTTGCGGTTGCCATTATAAAACTTAAGCGGCAATAACTACCTCGACCATTTGGTTTCAATGTAACATCCTTCAATATGTTCTGTAGCTTCTTGAACCCCAACAATATGTTTAGTAGCAAACAACTCATAGATAACGTGAAAGAATCATTTAATGGGAATGAATCGATATATCCAACATCTTCTCGGCATATTCGAGACTACCATCACCAATTCCTTACATGCCTGTGATCTTTCTCACTCTACTTGAATTCAAAAACCTCCATGCTCAACTCATGAAATCAACCAACACGACAGCAAACGAAACTGCTCGCTTCTGTTTAGGACATCAAAAAATAATACCTCATTCTTCCAAAACTACCAACTCCTTCGAGTCAAACTCGGAAGCGACTTGAGAACCATGGTAATATCACATCCATGTTCACGGCCTCAACCTCCAGCACTATAACCTCAAACCACTCACCGCAATACCAATAGTAGCATCAATTTTTTTGCTCAGAATCGCAATCGATAATTCGAGTATAACCCTAATAATCAATTCCAGTAATAATCCAATTCATTATCAACACCAAATCAAAGATGAATTTTCAGAATATAAACACTAACA
Organism: Papaver armeniacum; assembly: GCA_023531295.1. Lineage (NCBI taxonomy): Eukaryota > Viridiplantae > Streptophyta > Magnoliopsida > Ranunculales > Papaveraceae > Papaver > Papaver armeniacum. The sequence continues at coordinate 49,577 of JAJJWW010016188.1, forward strand.
AGCAAAATAATTATCGAAAACAAATCAAATAATATAAATTGAAAGGAAACCAACGAGAAAACGGCACCGTTGAAGATTTGAAAAAAATAATGGAATAGATATTATCGAAGATTAGATTGAGAGTTTGAATCGATATCAAAATCACAAGAAATGTAAAATAGTTTGATCTCGAAACTAGAATCGATTCATTAGGTAGATTGTTATTATCGATTTCATAGTGAAACGATAGCAGTGGTGGTGGAAATTGCTGAAAGATAATTTCCAGATCTGAAATTGATTTTTTTAATTGATTTTCCATTGTATTCTCCATCCGTAGTGGTGGTAGGTTTGTAATGATGGTGGCGGTGGGCACCGGTGTTGGTGTTAGATGTGATGGCGATGGAGATGGTGGTGGTAGCGATGGAGACGAAGGTGTTATGGGTTTCGATAACATTTTCTCTTTTCTCTGAATATTTGAAGAGACAAAACCGAAGATTAAAGGAGGAAGGGTAAATGCGGAAAGAAAAAAAATGTTAATGGACCCTGATGGGCCTGTAATTGGAGAGGGGTATTTTTATTGTCCCATAAGGGTATTTGTGAAATCCTTGAAAAGTAAGGAAATTATATAATTCCCACAAGAAAAAAACTCAATTTTCCAAGCCAAGATGGATGGGCAAATGAGTTCACCCACTATGGTACTTGGTAAAATTTTAATATTTTGTATCTAGCAGCAGTATCCCATCCACGTATTAGTAAGACAACCTACGCAATGAATTTTTCCATTTCATGTCACCCACATGGATCGTTTCTGACCATGTGATAATTATTCTATTTCGATGGGCCAAGTGATCGTCAGAACAAGAATGAGAAATAAAAATATATAAACTTTTAGGGCTTTACGGACAATCATAGACCTTTCTCGATAAAAAGATTTAACTTTCAATTATCGAGATGATTGAAGACGCTGCAAAGACCCAATACGCATTCTTTTCTTCCTTTTTTTTTTTTTTTTTTTGCATTGGGCTCTTTCATCAAAATGATATAACTATCGATAGTCGTCCGACATACTTTTTCTTAACGAGAAAGATAACAAGATGGCTCCATGTGCTCGATTCATTGTTTAGATTATGATCGAGGAGCAATACCAAAGTGTTTCAAACAAGAGTTTTCTTGACATAGGTCCTCCGGCCTAGATCAACTTAAGTTAAATGGAGTCCCTATCGCTCCGCTAGCTCATAGAGTCAAATATGAAACTTCATTCACCTTAAACTTCATAGTACGAAAATAAAAATTTTTTTGAGGTCCTCATACTCATTATCCCTAGCATTGAATGGGTTGTGTATTCAACATATCAATTATTAGATCAATGATGGGTTCTTTTGTAGCCCAAATTGGCACCCAAATGGACCGACCCATATATTTGTCAAGCTATTTTTCCCTCGAATATATGGCGTAAGACACCAATGTATCAATAAGATTCATTTTGATGATTTCATGATGTACTCCTAAAAACATCGGCACGGGTAAACGAGTTACTCTACCAACTGACCTATATCCCTTGTGATTGATTGTTTATCATGGAAATATCTTCTTGTCAAGATGAAGCTTATAAGATCCAACATGAAAGCTTATGATCTATTTTTTTCCAAGAAGTATTGCATAGATATAAGATTGCATCTATAATCTATCGGTATGACAACCCTTTTCTTTTCTCTTTATGATGATAAATGACTTACTTAACCCTGAAATGATTAGAGTATCACTTTCATACGGCGGAGTCATTGGTTTTCAAATCCAATAGTAGGTAGAACTTATTAGATACCTAGTAATTAGTATCTTAATAAGTTTTTCTACCCACCCTCCCTTTTATTTTAGTTGCATATGAAATGCCATGACGGTTGATTGACTCGATCCACGTAACCAAAATATAGTGTATAACGATGGGTTGTGATGTTGCCCTACCAAATAAAAGGCACGCTCGGGAAGACCATCTAATTCTCCGAAAGGATCGGTTGAAACCCCTAATGGTTTTACGCTGAATAACATATTTCAGAGCTAGGTGAACATTAACTATGAAGAAGGTTGTGAAGAAACCCCATTTATTTTGGTTCTTACTTTTAAACGTGATCCTATTCTTAAAATTGGCTCCAACAGGATATAATATCTTGAAGTTCATTGTAATGTTATTGAAGTTTGCTCAACTCTTCGGCAATTTCAATGTTCTTCACCTATGATCGAGGTTGGAGCATAGATTGACGTCTTATCATAGGATTTATTGCTATATAAATACACGATGCTAGTCTTTTTGATAGTAAGGTAGTAACATCTAAATTTGCAAAATGTTGTGACGAGGTAGGTCACTAATCGTCTACAGGGTACATAAATTCTTGAATAGAAGTTATAGACCCCTATCTTTGTAGAAGTAATTCTTGCTTGCAAAGTACCCCATTTATGTACTATGATAAGGTTGATAACCCACATCATAAGGCATTGTGCACAAAAAACCAGATACCGGATCCAGCTGGACAAATCGAAAATATTCTTCGATAAATATAGGGACATCTTTTGTTCATTAATATCTCGGAAATATTCTGCCATAGTTTAAAGTCAAACCACCATACCCAGTTCCCTTATGGTTTATTCATATGATCATATGCCAGAGTTGCATTTGATTCGCAAGATTTTGTTTATTAATTAATACTCCAGGACTTTCATTTCAATGTAACATCATTCCCTCACGAGTACGTCACCCACTCCGCCAAATACTAGGATACGCCTCAAGGAGCTTTGGCAAATGTTTTGATCAATTCCATGATAAAGACTATTTTACCCACTATAGCCTCCCAGAATAGTCCTATTTTCCCCACGTCTATAAGGAGTTTAAAAGATCAACTACTTTGATCCCCGTTTCAAAATAATTATTTGTATCTAATTGATAAGGCAAACCTGGACTATGAATAAGAGATGTTGTGCAAGTATATAGATGACCTAAATTATCAACATGCTCTCCAAGAACGTTGAAAATTGGCCGGGAGAGTAGCTCCACCAACCCAACTCTTGAGAGAACCTCCATTGTCAATAACCCTACATTCTCTCTTCAGGATTCATCTCAACAGCACTCATAGATACATCTTTCACTCAATTATTTCCCAATAATTGATGTACCTCACAAGTCGTCAAGATCTCTGGCTTCTTAAACTTCCTATCACGCTTACACGAGCTGAGCCATGCACAAATATTTGTGTTCTAAAGGAGCGACGCCATGTGCCACTGTTGAGTCTCCGGATGCCAGGGGGAGTCGGCATTCAACCATTCATCGGCACATGTGTCACAGTCACATATGGTCAACTGTTTCCACTGATGGCACCTCAGGACTATCGTCAGTGATTCATAGTTTGTCTCGAAATTACTGCTTGTCACGACCTACACGTTGGCATCAAATGTGTTACCCTTACATCAGCTTTGGATGAGGTACAACAAAACATGAGTAATTCGAGATTGAATGACAACAGTGGTTTCGGAGTATTACCGACATAATTCGTTCGAGGGTCACTTAATACTGAGCTGCGCGATGTGTATTATGTGTACATCCAGTGAAGTTATGAAGATAGTTCTGCCTACTCCACTCGCATCATCTTCTAATCATATACTCTGCTTTTAGCAGCCATTACCACTCTTAAAGAACCTACCAGCTATACTTAAGCTTTGCGTCATCCATGTTGGTGTGTATCTATGTTTAAATAAATTAGTGCTCTTCATAAGAATGACATGTTATCCATTACTGATTTCCCATCGAGGAAAAAGGCTTTTGGTTGTAAATGGGTTTACAAAATTAGATATAACCATGATGGCATTGTCGAGCAGGATAAGGCTCAATTTGTAATAAGCAAGTTGAAGGGGTGGATTATAATCAAGTTGAAGGAGTGGATTATCATGAAACATTTGCTCACGTTGCTTAAATGGTTTCTGTTAGAACATTTTTAGCAGGCGCAATTGCTCGTGATTGGGAGTTATGTCAAATGGATGTTCACAATACCTTTCTACATGGGGATCTTGATGAGGAAGTATCACTACAAAATCACGTACCTTTTTTCACGGCTCAATTGCCACGGATTTTAATATTAGTGGCTATTTTTCACATTTTGCCACGCTAAATAGGTAACCGTGGTAAATAGGTCACTCACCTGCCACAACCTGATGCCTACTTGCCACGCGTCTAGCTTTTATAAGGTATTAGTCCGCCAGATGTCTTCTACCCTCGACAGAATGGGCCGTGGGTATAGCGGGCCTCTTGCTTTGGGATAAGCCAAAAGGGGGGAAGAAAAAGAAGTCTTCCCAGTAAGAAAACAACTCTTTAAGAAAACCACGATCCCACCTAAAGAGATAACTCCCAGTTCCTCTCACCTAACTCAATTGTCCTCTTTATTCGATTTGAAACCATTAACTTTGAAACCATCTGCGGAGAAGGCAATACTTCAAGTAATTTGGGATCTGTATAGAATTACAACTTATTATTTTGATTTTATCAAACTAGGGTTTTTGAAGTATATTGTTTTTGATATTGGTTCAGATTCGGATTAAGGAAAGGAATCAATTTCATCCGCTCAGATCGTATCTCCACAAGCTGGTAAGAAATTAAACTTTTGTTCCTTCAATTTGTATTCTATAGTTTTTAAAATCGTATGATTACGAGTCTAGTCGAAAATTCCTCGTGTTCCTTCCAATTTCTCTTTTAATTTGCAAAAGAACCGTGATATTAATTTTTGAATTGCATGATTTAAATCAAAATCTGAATTCATTCAAATCACAACTTTGCTAACCAAACGCAGAACAAACAAATATCTCTTTAGATTTATGAGAACCTGATAACTTGAAATAATTACAAACTTCATCTCATAGTATGAGTAAAATCAAGTAAAATTACAAACGCAGATTCAATATTTATGAGTGCTTGTTTTATGGGATGGTGAAAAGAATCGACATATTTTGGTGTTCATCAGTTAGCTATGGAGAACAAGAGGACTTATTTTTGTTTCTTATCTGATCTGTAACCGAAAGGAACTCTGCATCATGAAGTACTCTTGCCTTGTGGAAAAAACATTTATCATAATATGTGGTATTTTTATTTGACCTGCCTTTAGGATTCGATCACTCACTCCTGTAGCTTACTTTAATTTTTCTTTCATATAACACTAGTAAAGGAACTATAAATGACTGATTACTCAAAGTCGTAGTAACATCTATTAGGCAGGTGAAAAATGAGTGGAATACCTAAAGTCACAGGATATGTGACTGATGTGTCCATACTAACACTTATGCAATGATACTTTTTATGAATCATATAATTGTTGTCATTGTCGTTTGGTTCTAAAGCTTGTCACGGAGCACCTTGGTACTCTTTATTCTTTATTCTTATAGTACAAAGTTAATTTTCTTCACTTCTATTTCTTCTTGGTCGTGACATTACGTTTTGATATATTGGTACAAGTTCTAACATACTAAGATGTGTTCACCTAATATAGGAATTTCACATGTGAAAAGATATGTGCCTTACAGTACAATGCGCTAAATAAAGTATGTTGATTTTGGCATTAAATTGAAAATGATACTACAGTGAGATGATTACGTATAGCAGTGATACAATGCACAAGTGGTCGGTGTCACCGACGCAAAATAATTTAAGTTCTTTCACTTAAAAACTATAAATAATAGTATAGTTATAAGAACAGATTCGTTCCAAAGGGAGATATGGTTGTCAATTTTTTTGATTACTTATAGAAACTGTGGAGTTTTGTTTATGATTATAACTAAATAATAATAAAGCAAATAGAATAATACGAATATCGAGATAAAAAGCATTGGTTAGAGTTTCATCTTCCATCTTCCAACATGTTATCAACCGAATCAATCTCAACATTCATTTTCTATCGATATCAATAACCTAGAGCGTCCTATCGCAGTTTACTCCAAGAAACTCCTATTATCATCAAAGACGCAAGAGCCACTTGAATTGTTTCCACCTAAATAACTTGGCGCAAGAGCCACTCAAGTTTAACCCAATGAAAGCACTAATATTTATGAGTTGAGGTTATTATAAGCGTTTCTGGCGCAAGAGGGACACTTTTGGATTTAACAACTATATTATGCTACTTCTAACAAGGATTATTCGACAATTCCGGATCTCAAACCCCAGCTTTAGAAATAGATATGAATGCGTGCTCATTTAATTTGCTACTTAAACAAACCAAGCAATCAATCATACATGGAGTTATAATCGGAGAACATGGGGTTTATACTAACAAATTATGAATGAATGAGAATGAATACTTCAATAGAATAACATGTCTTCCAACTTAGGACTACATCTCTAACCAATAAGAAATGTTTAGTTACTCATGGATTTCCTAAAACCCATGTAAAATAATAAAGAAGAAAATAATCCAAACCCTAGGTTGTGAAAATCTCCAACTCCAAAGCTCCCTCCTCCTTTTGTGTGTAAAACGAATGAAAAGATAATACCAAGATCCTTATCAAAATCTGAGAGAAGTCCAGCCCAACTCTTTAACTTTTATTGAACTCTCAGTTCCATGGAACTGACAGTCTAAATTTATCCTCCACATTTCTCTTTTCACTAAAACTTCACTCTCCTCCCCGAGTTTACGTGAAGGTTGGAATAACTAAAACGTAACATCACCCGACTTTTTCTACGTGAAATACCAAACCATATCTTCATCTCTGATCTCCTAAAAGCGAAAACTACACCGTAGATGTTACATGTACGGTTTAGAAATATCACCGTAGCTATCACAGCTTCCTGACTCCAAAGTCCAAACCTTCCTCATTTCTCCAGCAGCTGTTCTATATATTCTCCATAGCTTTCTCAATCTCGATCAATACAGCCAACTAACACGCAGCAACCTCCTTCGAGCTTACAGCATCAGTCGTCTTCACTCATTACCAGCAGCGAACCACAGCTCCATCGATCACAATCCAACCCTGAGTCGCTTCTTCTCCATTACTGCCGATATTGGAAGCTCAAACCCACGGCTACAGCTCTGTCCTCGATCAATAATGATAGCATCACCTTTCTATCTGTTTTGCTCACCATCTCGAGACCCCATCTGCTACTCATGAGCATCAATAACCATCTCGTTCTCACTTCCAGTCTTCATCTGCACGATCCCCATCAACTGCCAAAGCTCATTCCATCACAGTATCATCCACAGTCACACTCCACGTCAATGGCAGCAAACGTAGCTTCTCATTGTTATCAATAACAAACAATCCCGGTTTGGAAACAGAACTCATTCCATTGCTGTGTCTTGTTAACAGCATTAACAAATCCGAGCATCTCCTCACTACGCCCAGATTAAGGTATATTTGACAGGGGTTCCAGGAATTTGACAGAAAAGCCCTGTCATGTCATTTTTGATAGGTCTTTGCCATCAAATTCATAAAAAAATGCGGGTCACTATTGGGCTTTTATTTTCGACAGGCTCACAGTCAGCAAAATGGTAACAGACCCTTAGAGCAACTGCAGTGGTGCGACTAAACCTAAAGATCAAAGAGTAAAAAAAAACCACTAAATTTTTAGTTTAGTGTGTGTGACATGATGGGTGGCGAGTATATTTAGCCTCGTTTTGTGCTATAATCTTCGCTTGGTTGTGGAGCGAGACATAAACCGCGCCCCGTTCAAGCGTTGATAAAGATTACGCCCGGTGTGGGGCGGTGGTAAAGATTACGATTACGGTGGCGTTTCGTAAAGTTTACGCGGGAGAAGGGGCTTAGCAGATAATCAACGCCCATGGGACGTAAGTAAAATCTATGCCCGATGACAGGCTTGTATAATCAACGCCCCATGAGTCGGCGTTTCACAGTGTGGTTTTTCACCTGCAGAGAGAGAGCCGCAGCAGAACCCCAATTCATTTACCCCAATTCATTTACATTTCAGAACTGTCCATACATCCAATACACAAAACTCATCTGTGTAATACACTCATCTCCACTTCCTTACTGATTTCAGCCATGAAAACACTTCACTGCCCTATTTCAGACCATACAAGACCCCCAAATTGATTAATGTTGTTGACCCATGCACTGCATTCAATTCAATCAGCCATCAAGATCACCCAATACCCATTCGACAGCAGCTTTGTTTCCTTCATCAACGCCAACAAGACCCCTGAAATCCGTTGATGTTGATGTGTGTATAATCAAATCGACTTGATTTCAGTCCATGCAATCAATTTCAAACCTTGTTGATGTCAATCTCTCAAGAACAGCTCCCATTTCTATTTCCCCGAGAACCAAAGCTCACAGAAGAGCCATTAACCCAAATTGATTATCATTCACCACTGAATTACTTCTGGTGTTGCAGCCATCAATTCAGCCAGCTTCTAACCCTTGTTACATACCCACTTGAGAATCTAAAATCCATTCCTCAATTCAATAAAAATGCACCAAATAAACCCCCAAAATCCATCAATCAAGCTCATGGAATGAACCCCCAGATCTGATGTTGTGACACTGTTGTTGTAGCAAGAGAATCATATCAACCACCGGCGCTCCCACCACCAGATATTTTGTAACATGAAATTCAGCTGGCCACTTTGATGATTTGCTCAACGGAGTTCGGCCTTCCTGCAGGTGAAAAGATGGAGACTAAGAGCCAAGCGTTAACTATATCACCGCGCCATTGGGGCGTGCATTTCTTATATGCCCGCCCTGATGACAGGCGTTAACTCGGGCTCCGCCCCGATGTGGGGCGTACATTTGTCACCGCGGGTCATTGGGGCGAATCGGGTATATGCCCGCCTCTCCGTGGGACGAACACTATAAACCCCCTGTTGTCAAGCGTACGCTATATAACCGCCCGTTGAGAAACGAAGATTATATCACCTCGACTATAAATGGGTATGGTCTTTGGTCCAGTACCAAATATACTCTCAATCAGGATTAGTCGGTATTTGATCGATGGTATCCCGCTACGCCCGGTTCGTAGACCAAATAAATGGGTTTAGTCGCCCACCGCAGTTTTTGCTCTTAGCTCAATATTTTTTCTTCCCCAAATTTTTTCACTAACACCGCACTTCAATCAGAAACTCTCTTCCTCCATCGGAACTAAGAAATGTAAATCAAAGCAACAATTTCGTTTCAATTCTTCCTCTGCATCGAAGAGATCGATAGCACTGAGTGAAGAAATGTAATCCTGAAGCTAGGTTCTCAAAATTAAATTCGAAATCATGTAACCGTTTAACAAATGTATTCTGAATTTAGGTTTTGAAGATTCACTTGAAAAATTTGATGAGGAATCAGCTTTACCCAAGATTAATTCAAGGACACTAGATTAGAAAGATAAGTTTAATCTGTCATTATCATTTTAATTCGTTTCTACTTGTTAAGTTATCAATTTCAGAATTTGATTTCAGAAAAAAAAATTCATGGAAACCTAATTTTTTTTTTAAAAAAAATTTCAGTGAGAGTTTGATTCGTAATCAGAGAAAATATGTAACAATCTGATCATTATCTTTCTATGAATATGAATTAGATTTTGTTGATGATTGTTTCTTTTTTGTAGGAAGTTTGCGGTGGTTGATGAAAGAGGGAGAGAGGAAGCTATTGATACAAAGAGGAAGCTTTGCTGGCTTAAGTAAAAGTACCAGTTCATCAACTTCAACTGTTTTGGGAAGCACTGAAAGAGTGGATTTATGCAAAGAGGTATTTGTCCCCATAATTGCATTTAGGGATTCATTTTATATATCAAGATTAAAACTGAAGACGCTCATGTTTAATTAGTGATTGTTAAATGGTCTTTTCCTTTGAAGATGATAGAAATCTCACCTTTGCCTGAATTGCCAGTGAATGGTTATATATAAGACCTTGATACTTTACTTCATTTTTCAATTTGTATCTCTTCATCTGTCCTTTGTTGATACTTTTAGTTTAGGACTTGAGTAAGTCATTTCAACTGAGTACATTTTTTGCAAACCAAACACAGAACTCTGTTTCAGATATCACAAAGATCCTGGATCAAATTTCTACTGATACCTCTCATGATTTCTGTTATTTTTCTGAGATTCTGCATATAATATACATAATTATGACTTTCTTCTGCATCTGGAATAGCTAGCAAATAATCTTACTCATTTGTTGTCTGTTATTTTAATGCTGCGTTGGTTCGGCAATCAGGCCATACACGTGGAGGTCGTGATTTTTTACTACAAGCAAAAAGGTTACTGCTTGAAGTCAGTATAGTGATCCGCTAGAAAGCTTTAGTATTTCTAGTCTTTCGCTATAAAAACGTGTTTTGGATTTCAAAATCTTGGAAGCTTTATATTTTCCTAATGTTTTTGATGTCTAACTCATCCATGATGCATATTCTGTGCTTTCATGTTCATGGGAAGAAATTCTGGAGCTACAGAAACGACACTTTAGCTTAACTATGATTGGCAAGAGCGAGCATTATAATTTTGGGAAAATATTCAGGTAAGACACATTCTGCCTGTCAGTTAGGTGCCATAACTTTTTCAATGAGATAATGTGGCCTAATATAAAAATATATGGTTTTGCAGAGCGAATTCTCGTCATACTTGCTTTATACTGTTTGTTCCTGCCAATGTATGAAGGATGTAATCTGTACATGAGAAACCATGTAAACAAAAGATGTAAACTTTTGAAGTCAGGGAAAAGGTAACTGATTTTTTTCCGTTTTATATGTCTAACACTAGATAATAGATGGCTTAGTAGATTAAACTGAAAACATAAATATTCCGACGTTTGTATTATGATTTGTCATAACATTACGAAGACCTGAATTCTGGAAATCCGTCATTGAGCTTTAATATGATGTCCTAGTTACTTTATGTTACACCAGAACTGATAGCAATTCAAGGGATTATGTCAAAGCCGACAAAGCTGTATTGTAGAGGTTTATTGAATCTAATTGCAGGTCGATATTCTTTGTGGATTTCTTGGTTATTTATGTGATTATGCAAAAAAAAATGCGCTTTATCCAAAGCAAATCTGCGGTACTGGCTGTTTCTTGTTTGCTTTTTTTCTGTTTGAATATAAGTGATAAAGTGCTATCTGAAACATTGAGCAAGAGAACGGTAAGTAGATGGTAAATTATTCATGCTATGTGAAAGTTTAATTTCGCCAGAGCAGAGGGGTTTTTGTTTTGACTGTCCTGTTTGGCACCCGCAGGAGAAGATAATACAGTACCTGGAAGAAAGGATCGTTTGAAGAGATGGAATTACACTGCTTTTTAACAATCTATCCTGCTGCTAAGTTTCTGTTTTTGACTTTGTTTATTATTACATGTCCGTTAAATCGAGTTCTCGCTGATTCTAGCATGTATGATATATGTGCATATTGAAACCTTGTTATGATGATATCCTCTGTGAACGAATATCTTGCATCAGTGATTATCATATATGCCATTGATTATGATATATGTGCCTAATCAATGATTATTTGGATTGAAGTTTACTTGTGTGGTTGGGTACTTATACAATGTTTCTCCCTGAGCCTGATACTGGTTTTGTTCTGCTTCAGGCAGAGCATGGTCGTGAAAGTCAGGTCGGGCTTGTACTTTCTAGAGATGGTGTAGATGTGGAGGCCATGAAGAAGGAAGCTCGCAAAGGTAAAAGTCCTCTTGGGGAGATTTTTCTTCAAAAGCACTTACCCATAGTTTCACCTGAGTTCGCACAAAACCATACCAGTGGCACTGTTGTTTTGCATTCCAATAATCACTTAGGTAGTAGCCTTTTTTGTTTTTAATTTTTTATTGATGTGTCTTCTGGATGTTGTTTGGACAAGGAATTCATATGAGATTGAAACCTTACAATATATGTCAATTTATTTTGAAGTTAAAAGTGTTCTTAACTCTTCATGTTACTTTGTTTACAATTTCAGCAATATAAGAAAATACTACTTTTATAATTATTAAAAAATTTATATATCTATTGTTAATTCAATTTTTAGAGTAATTGACAAGCGATGCCCGTCAATAATTATTGACATGCAAAACCTGTAGTTTATTTCTGATGATTATTGACAGTAGGTCACCATCAATTAGTGTTTTTGACACCTTAAAATACGACAGGGCATCCGACAGGCAGGGTCTGTCAATAATCTCGAATAACGACGAACCCGACTGTCAAAAATGTAACTCTGGGCGTAGTGCCTCCTATTCACGCCACTGCCAATGGCAATACCTACAACACCGTCTTCTCTATCAATAACAGAATTGAATACCAACTCGAAAGCAACAACCTTTCATTGATCACGAGCATCACCATCATTATTTGAAACTCATTCCCGGTTCCGTCACCACGCACCCGAGCTCGAAACTCTATTATTCTTCGACATTCACCAGCCAGATCGGTCTTAATGACTCCCAATCAATCACCTGTCTTCCATATCTGGGTCAAACTCGAGCCCAACCGTATCCAGCAGTAACATCACTACTGCCTTCCATCTCCACACGCCGCTTTGAGCTCTCCATATTAAAATCCATCCCAACAGATCCATCATCATTCATCGCGCCGGCAGAGAGCTTCATATATATCACCACAAACTTTAAAAAACCATCAGTTCATCCAAACTTCATCCCCTCGTATTCATCACCATCACTCCTCATCCGCAGCTTCTATCAACAAGAATCTCTTGTGCTCGAGCTCAACCTGCCGTACTTCATCACGTACAACAAGTAGCAACACATCTCCTTCTTTATTCACTTCCGCCTATCTCCATGAATCGAACTCATCATCAACCACAACTCCCGGGCCGCCTCTCTCGCCAAACATGAATGTCCTCATCGTGGGCCTTCCATGACTACCGCTTCAACTCTATTAAACAACCCCGTGGGATGCCCGAGTAGAAACGCGCCTGCCTTTAACAGCTTTGGGTTTCAAAATCTTTCGCAACTTGGACTCGCTTCACACGCCCATAAAATCTTTCATACGACGTCTGAACGACACCATTCTTTCGCCTTTCTTCGTGTTGGCCCTCTTCAAGGGTGGAAGAAATCTCGGATTTAAACGAGTTCCACTTTTCTTTTGGTTAAGATAGCCTCAATCACCTAAGAAACTCAAAGAAAATAAAATCAAAGCATAATGATACAAAAACTATCAAGAAAGCAAAGTATTTGAGTACTTAACTAGTGCAAATATTGCACCTATCAACAAGCCACAACGTTAAACCTGAAATTATAAGTCTATAACCGTGACAAGTTGTGTTATTGGCCACAACTTTCTGTTGGGGAATAACAATTAAAATTCAACAAATCAAACAACTAATTAATATAAGAGGCACTTACCTGATTTTTGTGTCGTCTCCGCAATTGTTGATGTATTGAACATCCTCGTTAAACAACATAGAGAAGAAACTTGTAATGGTAGATTGAGGCGCATGTTCAACGTACCGTCCTTAAGACAAGAATTCCTGGCCACACTCAAAAGATGACGCTATAGTTCCACCACATCCATTTCCAAGATACAACATCTAACAAGTTTTGAATAGCACATTCAAACTTATCCTTTAGAAATTGCGGAAAAACTCACGATTCGTTAGCACTTAAAAAACCCTCGTATCAAACAAAGAAAACAAGAAGAAGTACAAACACCGGTGGATACAAGAGATAGGTTTTCTCTATTCTCTACATGTAAAAACCCTAGTGCAATTCCATATATATATGTAAGATAAAAACTTACCCAATAAAACTAAGACATAATTTTGGAAGGTATTTTAATTATTTTGAAAACCGTTTCATAATAAAATTTTTATTCACATAAAACCGATGGTTTTCCAAACAATCCCCACATGAATGAAAATACGATAAAACACGAAAAACAAGAAATATCACGAATAGGCATATGTGTCCATTAGGTCTCGAAACTTGCTTAGTGAGAGATTACGAATTACTTGTTAGTGCCAAAGGTCTATAAGGTCTTGAACCTGCCTAAAATTTTGTAACTTCGATAACAACAACACATGATATCTCCAAGGTTGTTGCCAAGTCCGCCGTCGTGTCCATTTTGCCCCGGACGCCTTGTTTCTCGAACCTCTTGAGAATCGCACCATATTATTCAGGAAGCTACCCACTTCTTCATTCAAATAGGTGAGTTCCATCAAGAGTGTTCATCACTACACCCCACTTCAATCTAAAATTGAAACTATAAAACCATTAAGACTTATTAAAATTCATCCTTCATATGCAAATACACTATCACATCTACACCATGAAGGGACAGAGAGAATATAATTCTGATAGTGTTTACCTTTACCCAACATAAATTAGTTGTCTCATTCGAAACCTTGATCTGGGATATCCAAAAGAAGGTTGAGTATCCTTCATGGAAAGTTTAATTTTATGAGCTTAAGTCCCCTCCCTCGATGTATAATTCTCAAATTATCTCTAGATTATCCTTTCGGCCAAAGGATCACTAATTTTTCTGTTGACTTCACTAAGTACATGAGGTTCTCTTTTGACTTTACATGTCTAATGAGACTCTCTTTTTAACTTTCACGAATCAACTAAATTACTTCATTAGAGAGTATAGTTGTCTTACCGAATTAGCCTTCTCCGAGTATGTCTAGACTTTGTCATTGCTCATTTACTTTAGACTCACATAGTCAATTGAGTTTCGCAATGATGGCCTAAAAAGGCCACAGAGGAATATCTTTAAGAAGCATCTTAGTAATCATTCGTCTTCCTCTTATGCTTGAATTAAAGCACACAAACTTTGATTTCTTCAAAATACAAGTTCATCTTGTCTGCCTTAAGGACTTCCCTAGACATACACTCCTTAAGAGGATACACACATAGGCCAAGATTTATCCATAGCCTGAAACAACAACATCTCTTAAGGTCATACAATATGTATTACATACACAATTTAAGATGTACCTCAAGTATCGCAAATCTCTAATCGTAACATCCAAGAATTCTTTGAGATACAAGGGTATTTGAATACACCCGATATACCGCACATTTACAACACATTAAACGTGATCGAGTTTGACAAAAACCATTTCCTTCAATTTCTTCGGATCCTTTCGATCCTTTAGATCATATCACCATCTTGGTCTTTCAAGAAATCGTAAATATATCACATATTTCATAGGTGGTTGTAAAGCATATAAAAAACATATGTACTATTCAACAAGACATTCTTTGTATCTTCCTCAAAATTAATGTTATGCAAATATATATCACATATTTGAAAATTAAATATGTACTCTATGCATTCCAATCTCGGTCCTCTAGCCGAGCAACCCCGTGATTTCCCAAGATAAAACGTGATATGCACATCCTGCTTTTTACAACACATAAAAACACATTAGATGTAAAAACTATATCCTCAAATTTTTTGATTATCAAGCGATGGGTAAAAATCGTTTCCGCCGATTTTGGTAAATTTGGTAGGTGAGTGAGAAACGGTTTAAACCCTAAACAAAATGTGCCGCACGTGAGCACTTTCTAGATTCCGAGAGATCAATCTCACAAGTCCCTTAAACCAAGAAATGGCCGTTCCAGACTTTTTTACGCCACAAAGTGGGAGGAGAAGGGTTGATTTTGGGGAGGGAAGCAAAGAAAGCAGGCCGAGACTCGTAATAACCTGGGAGAGTAGTGTCTCGACTTGTATCGTAAAGTGAGCTTTTTGCTTGCAAGAGATGAAAGCTTTTTGAGAGCTTGAAAGTTGCCTTTTCGAGAGTGTTCTGCTTTTCTCCTCACCGAGACTTGTTGTGGAAATAGCAAGACCTATTTATACAAGTCGAGATTGAAACGTACTCGGGCCTCATGAAGGAAGAGAGTAAAGGGTGAAATAATGGAGTGAGGTGGTAACCGCATGGTGTTTATGGGGGTGAAAACGTTTTCACCATTATTTCCTCATTTATTTGACCGCTTTATTCCTATTCACGCTTTCTTAACGTGAGCGTAAAGGTACGCTGCATGTTGTGACCACAATCCAAGACCCCGAAAGCATCCCGCTTGTGTTGATGTCTCGAGTGTTGGCTGCACCTTGAGTGGCGGGCAATGGTGGGTGTGGCATGTGCGAGTGCCTTTGTTGGGCAAGGTTGCACCTGAGTGCAAGTGGCAACACTGAAATGCTAGTGGCGTGTGCGTGGCATGTGCCAAATGGCATGTGCAAATGCCTTGCGGTAGTTTGCACGTCGAGTGTAAGTCTGCAATGCCAGATCTCGCTAGTAGCGTGTGTGGCATGTGTCAATGGCATGTGCGAATGCCTTGGTGGTAGGCTGCACTTGGCTTGCATGTTAGGCTACCAAATGGTTTTGGCATGTGCCAATAACACGTGACGTGTCAAGTTCGCCTAGGTTGCACGACTTGCAAGTTAGGGCTACTAGCGTGTGTGTGTTTGGCATGTGTCAATGGCATGCACCGCCATTAGGCCACTGGCTAGGTAATGAAAAGCTACCGAGCATGTTGGCATGTGCCAATGGCATGCTCGGGCCTCATTAGGTGGCCACTACCTGTAAGAAAAGCTACCAAATGCGTGTTGGCATGTGCCAAATGGCATGCGGGCCATTAGGGTCAAGGCCCGGGTAAGAAAAAGCTACCAACATGCATGTTGGCATGTGCCAATGGCATGCGTGGCCACAGGGTCACTGATGGTAAGGAAAGCTACCGATGATGCGTGCTGGCCACCAGCAATGGCACATACAGGTATCACGATGGTATGAAAGCTACTAGCGATGCGTAGCGGGCATGTGCCAATGGCATGCGTGGCCATAGGGTCACTGGCAAGAAAAGCTACTGATGTGTGTTGGCATGTGCCAATGGTACGCGTGGCCACAGTGGTCACCGATGGTTTTTTCAATGATGTTGTAGAAAGTGTAGTAAAGTTTGTCGCTCACTGACTTTGCTGGATTGATTTTAAGTTTTAATAAAAGAAAATACTAAAGATAAAGAAAATATATATACAAATATTTTCACAGATGAAGAGATGTGCCGGGACTCGTGGATCTACTAAACTAATAACAAAAGGTTCAAATATTAATTCTTTAACAATTATCACCAACAAATAAAAACATTTTACCTTATTTTTGCCAAGATAGATCCTCAAAAGATTGGGTGTAAATCCTAAAAATGATGTATCAAAACAATTAAGCTAACATACATCATCAAATTAAATGACAACCAATTAATTCAAATCATTTTTCAATTAAAATTAATGCAAAAGTCTAAAAGAATTAAATAATTTTACCCATGTATGAAATTCGCCTTCCTCCGTCTGCCTCGCAATGAATGGGGTTTAGCTCATCATGTTGGAAACACGCCAAAATATGATTTTTATTGCTCAAAGGTGCTTACAAATGATGAAAAGGAGAGATATCAAATAAAAACCGGGTTTGTAATAGTTTATAAGTGTTACAAACCGAGCCGTTGCAAAGAACGATAAAGCCTTTCCCCGTCGTTGTTACTATTGATTTAAGATCGCTTTCCAAACTACGACCCACAAAGCTCGCTGCTGACACTGCTGCCAAGAACGACATTTTTTGGCCGTCCGCCCTCGCTTCGTGTGTTCTTCGCCTCGCAGGGAATGAAACTTTTCCGCAACTCTCGATTCTCACCTCCCGACGCTCTAAACCGCCTCCCAATCTCTCCCATCAACCTTCGTGACCTCCAAGCACTTCTTTTATACTTGACAATGCAAGAAATCTCTATAATCAATCCTAATCATTCTCATTTACTTCCGCGATACGAGAAGATATTCTTTCCTTTTTCTTCTCCCGCACGCGTTCCGCGATGAAAACTCTCCATGTTTATCTCTTACACGCTCCCGGTTGTTGCTCGAGTCAACTAACATGCACAAACACGTTCTAAACTCCAAAACTCATGCAAACCCGTGTGCGTGTACGTGTTGCTCATGAACTTCAATCCCACGATGCACCAATTCTAACCGAGAATATCAACATACCATGCCCGTGATGCTCTAACAAGTCGAACCATTTAAGTTTCAAACATTTAGTCTCCTTCTTTCATGCCTAAAAATCGATCCAAAAATCGCTGAAGAAAATATTTCCGCCAAAACACATTTTCAAACGAAGGAGAAGGTCACCCCTTATCCAACAGCTGGGGTGCGAATATCAATTGGGTGCCCTTTAGTAATTGGGTTACTCCCTATCCAAAGTGGGAGTCCGAATATCAAAATGTCCTCCTGGGGTGTTCCGCGCAACTTTTGAGCCGAATTTTCCAAAATATTTATTTCCAAAAATACCTAAAAATACATAAAAACAACAATATTAGTACAAAAATCGAGTTCCAACAATACCAACAATGAGGACAATTCAGACACAAAAATGTGTCTATCAAATACCCCCAAACTTATTATTTGCTAGTCGTCGAGCAAATTTATTCTAGAAAATAAAAAGCATTTGAACCTCTAGGTGGCCCTAGTGGAGAGTGTTGTCCTGAGGGGTTTACTGTGTTGTAGCCATCTACGGGCACTAAAGGGTTGGTATACTTATTGACTACAGTGAGGAAGGGCACTGATGCGAAATTCCAATTCCAGTTTGCAATACTAAAATTCATATATAACCTGAGCCTCACTTATTCGCATCATGGACATCTACTAGAGTCAAAACTAATCATGGATAGATCAAGAAGATGGATATAGAAAACATAGATGGTTTTGATGTTTAGTAAGTGAATGGTGTTTCCCATATATGTCCAAGGCCTCCGCCAAAATGAACCTATCCTAATGGATCGAGATACTAGTCGATTTAATATCAACACACTCGGCATATATAAGGGAAACCAAAGTGGGTCGATAATCTTAACCCTAGTCAACACAACTGCATATACAAGGGTTCCAAAGGGTCGATTTTTATTGAATTTATTCCGCTGGTCCGATGGTCCTGGTCTCAATTTCTTTTTTTTTTTTTTTTTTTTTTTTTTTTTTTTTTTTTTGTATCTCAACTACTCTAATTCACCATAGCTTTGGTAACAACTTGACTGTGGGCCCCACCTAATCACTTAGAGAAACATAGTTTACAAAGAACAAAAATAAAAACAGGAGGAAAAGGACTCAACGAGATATGGTGAAACTATCATGTTATTTCTAACACCCGAGCCTGGTGCTTTTATGAATAGACTCTTTACATGTTGCCATCTAATCGATTGGTTCCTCAACTCCTACAACCAAAATGCTTCCATCCACTTAGATTGGTTAGTGCCATCCTTAATAAACATAAATTTAGGCTCTGAGTTTAATTATTGCAACTAAAAAGTTTCTCCCATGCCCCAAACTTAAATCTAACATTGTCCTCAATGTTCTAAAGATGAAATTAAAAGCATGAACATGAGAAATTACCATTTGAAGTAAAAAAGAATTAAGGAAAGATATTACCGTGTTGCAAGAGCATGGGTTACCTCCCAAGAAGTGCTAAGTTTAAAGTCTTTCACTTTATACTGGAAAGGATTAGCCACCAAGAATCATATAGCACAATGGAATAATTCATCTCATTGATCAAAAAGTGCTAACCACAAGAAGAGGAAATCACATACCAAGAAGATATCCAATACACTTATATATTGTTTTGTTTAAGACAACTACATTTAGTTGTGGTTCGGGTTCTGCTCTATAAAAGGGTCTAGATAACATATTTTCATGGGTTACAAGCTTTCCATTTGAATGTTAGATCCAATGTTCAGTTCTAGAATGAAAACTCAAATAAAAACTTAGAAGCACATAATAATAACTCAATAATCATGATCTTCTAAGTCAATCATTTTTGACTTACACAAATACCACAATATGATTGGTGGTCTTCCTTAACAAATGTGGGTCGACCCTAATATCCTAAAGTAATTAGGTTTAGTCTCAAAATTTAATAATTGACACATCCGAAACTTATGCGCTCCTACAATTGGAAGGAAGGTTTTTGGTGGGAAAACAAAGTCAATCGTGGTATCATAGCCCTCAACAACCACATCAACCGTGAGGATGGGTTTCTAACAACCAACTTCCCTATGGACACAACTAGGTTCAGAAAAAGTGTATGAAGATAGTCTTGTAAAATGGTTGAGGCACGGATGTCCAATCTAAGTGAGGGACTTTTCGAGAGTTAAAGATAATGCACTAGGAGAGTGATAATCACCCCAAACTTAGAGTTTTCAGTGTCTCTAGATAGACTAGTCACAATTTCCCTAATTTTCTAGAACATTAGAATCCCGAAACGGCAATTGATTCTAAGTTATTATCGCAATGCATCCTTACTCATCTCTACAGTTTATCGCCTTCTAAGACTATTGTTTCTAAAATCACTAGACTCTAAAACAAAGATATTCTTGGTGGTAAACTCTTTCCTCTAAACCATCATCACAATCATATAAAGGATTATCGAAAGTTTCTGGTAAAGGCCCGTTAACTCCAAGTGTGTTAATCATAATTACTCCTCCGATTCACTTATAGGCACATCAAACAATGGATTATCCAACATATTGCAAAGCAAAGGATCATGAACTACATCGTCTAAAACCTGGCATCTCTAGTCAAATCCTCGCCCTTTAATAGTGAATAATTATTAAAATTATTGGGATTTGAACCAAAAATAGTACTATCATTATAAAGTTCAACTGAGTAACAAATTCCCCGATCACTATGCCTATTTATTTCGAATTTTCATCAACACTATCCTCATCATAATCATTATTATAAAAACATGAAAATGATCGAACCTCATCTAAACAAGTAGTGTTACCAATTCTAACCTCGCTATCTTGATTATGCGAATAAATATCCTCCTTTTCATGGGTATTATTGGAAAACACAGTATTGGAAATCAAGTTATTTCGAGCAATACTTATCTCGTCTCTAAATCAAGTCTACGTTGGTCGACCTCAACAGGTGTATATCAAGGGTCCCTCCAAAAGAAAGTCCTTAGTAGTTGGATCTGTTTTTGAGTTAACTATCAGGGATATCTTCTAAAGAAGGGAAGAGGAACGTGTATGACAATAAGGACTACTATTTTCAAAAGTTTGATTGTATCCTCAGAGACAAAGAACTATTACTATAATCTTCTTGCTCGAATGACCATGACATGTGGATAGTAATTGGGCTCACTCATGGTGTTTAATTCATAACCTTCCAAAGGTCGGGCATTCTAACCACTATTCACACTATGTTCATAAAAAGAGTGATGTCCATAATGTTCCGCTGGATATTCATATTCATTGTGACGGGCTATTATAATACCAGCTTGATATCCTAACCTAAGGGAATTCTACACAAACACAAACAAGGTCACTCGACCAAACAAACTACCGATTTCTAGCAAACAAAAAAAGCATGATGGCTCCACTTAGATTGTTTCTAGACTAAATTTCTAATCCTTCGAAGGGAATTGTTACAATCCGAAAGAAACCCCTCCGAATCAAACCAGCTGGGCAAGCCTCTGGTCAGAGGCGAGGGAAGTCAGGTGGGGAGCTGATACTCAAGGCCCACCGCATTACAAGGCGCAAGTGCAGCCTAATGCATTCAACTTACCGAAACTACTGTGAACTCTCAAGCATGCTTATTGAGTAACCAATATTTTTCAATGGTTTCCATTAAGCTCAAGTGACTTACTCTGCCTGCTCTAGCCGCATTTTGGTTTAGGTTCACGCTTGTATCAAGCTTTCCCAAGGCGGGCAAGAAGAGAATGGTGATGAACCGAACCTTATTCCCAGGCATGGCCACCCTTTCCTTTACTAGGAAATTAAATGTCACCGTATTCAGCCTCGACATATTCTAGTATGAACACCAAAGAAACCCTACTGGCTGTGATCTATGTTTAGAATTCTTACCTCACGCTCCAGACGGGATGAACCGTTGAAGCTTTCACCAGCTAATGACTTCTATGTCATGTATGAACCCGAGGGGCCGAGACGCATCGTAATCGTCGTCCTTCCCTCGTGCGCTTGTATTTAAATAACCCTCCTTAGGTTTTAAAAAATGTCCAATGTTCAATGTCCAAAATAAAAATATCCAAAAAATATAAAAGATTACAAAAATAATTACCCAATTACAGTTTCTAAAAAAAATAAAATAAAATAATATACAAAATCTTCTACTCCTTTTGGATTCCTTTTTTCTTTTTTTGGCGTCCCGCTTGTTTCACCCCCGATTTCTCCTTTTTTTCTTTAGCCCGGCCCAAATCAAAACAAACAAGAAATACCAAAAGGCGTAAAAGAACAAAATAATAAAAAAAAATAAACCTAAAACAAATCTATACACAAAACCGCCTACGCGCCAAAATTGATGGTTTTTCAATGATGTCAGAAAGTGGTAGTAAGGTTTGGTCGTTTGACTGACTTTGTCGATTTGATTTTAAAAGTTTTAATAAAAGAAAATACTAAAGATAAAGAAAATATATATATATATATATATATATATATATATATATATATATATATATATATATATATATATATATATATATATATATATATATATATATATATATATATATATATATATATATATATATATATATATATATATATATATATATATATATATATATATATATATATATAAATATATATACAAAATATATATACAAAGATTGTCACAAGACGGGATGTGTCAGACTCAGATTCTACTAAACTCATAACAAAAGGTTCAAATATTAATTCTTTTAACAATTATTGCTCAACAAATAAAAACACTCCGACTCTTTATTTTTGCCAAGATAGATCTCAAAAGATTGGTTGTAATCCCAAGCATGATGTATCAAAACAATTAAGCTAAGCATACATCATCAAATTAAATGACAACCAATTAATTCAAATCATTTTTCAATTAAAATTAATGCAAAAGTCTAAAAGAATTAAATAATTTTACCGGCGTATGAAATTCGCCTTCTCCGCTGCTGGCCCGAAAGACGGGTTTAGCCTATCATGTTGGAAACACGCCAAAATAAGGATTTTATTGTCAGCAAGGGTGCTTACAAATGATGAAAAGGCGAGATATCAATGAAAACCTGGCTTGTAATGAAGTGGTAAGCGCTATGTAAACCGTTGTTGCAAAGAACGGCGAAGCCTTCCGGCTGCTTACATTGGCTTGACTTAAGACTGCTCAAACTCACGATTCCACAGCTCGCTGTTGATACCTGAAGAATCATGTTCCTACGCCTTTTTCAGGTTCTCTGCTCTGGCAGTTATAAACTTTCCGTAACCTGATTCCACCACGCCTAAACTTCTCCCACCTCCATCAACTCTATACCCCCAAGCACTCTTCTCTTTTATACTCCTGACAGCTGCAAGAAATCTCTATAATCAATCCTAATCATTCTCATTTACTCAGACACTTAGGAAGATATTCTTCCTTTCTTTTCTTCCCGTACGTTGCCTTTCCTGGGGATGAAAACTCTCCTATGGGTTTATCTCTACGCTCTCCCCCGGTTGTTGCTCGAAAGTCAACTAACATGGCCAGAACACTGCCTTAAACTTAAACCAAACATAAACCTTGGCATGGCAATGCAAGGTTTCATGGAACTTCAATCCATAATACAACAATTCTAACCGTATAATATCAACCATACCATTCTGATGTTTCAATAAGTTTAACTCAGAAAGCTTCAATGATTAGAATTTCTTTCATGCCCAAAATCATCCAAAACTGCCAGTGGAAGAAAATATTTCCCGCCAAAGACATTTTCAAACGAATGAGAAGTTGGGTCACCCCTTATCCAATAAATGCCTAAAAGTATTATCAATTAGTGCCCTTAGTAATTGGGTTACCCTTGATTCAAAGGAGTCCAATATCAATGTCCTCTAGGTGTTCATGTGAACTTTTTGAGCCGACTTTCAAAAAATATTTATTTCAAAATTAAAATAAGGAGAAAATACAATATTAGTACAAAAATCGAGTTCCACAATACTAACAATGAGATAACTAGACACAAAAATAAACACACAACACGCCAGTAAGAAAAGCTTATCATGTTGGCATAAAGCAATGGTATGTACACGAGCTACGCCTGGGTGGAAGAAAGCACAATGATGGTTATGTAAGCAATGGTAAGGTGGCTACTTAGGGTCACTACCAAATAAAGGCTACTAGCACATGTATAGCTGCATGGTATGCGGGCTATTAGGGGTCACACTGCAAGAAAAGCTACCACATATGCAGAGTGAGGAGCAAAGCAACAAAGACAGCAGCACTTGGCCTAGGTTGCATGGTTTGTAAGTTTGTATATGGGCGCCATTTTGGCATGGCGTGAAGAAATAAGGTAAGGTGTTTGGATGAAGGGTGGTGTGACTATCGGGAAGTAGCCAAGCAAAGAGTGCACTTGGTACATGCTGGCCAGCTTGGCCAGGTGGTCAACATTGCCATTGGCGCAGAGGTGTGGCTAGTATGGTAGTATGCTTGCGTTGCTTGGTAAGACTAGCAGCCAGTGGCTGGCTACAGAGCATGTTTGAGATGACGCTGCTACTTGCTAGGTAATGGAGGATTTGCCATTGGCACGAGGTGCTGCCAGCATGGTTGGCATGCTTTTGCTGCCACAGGACGCAGCATAGCTAGGGCCAAGGCAGATGTTTGGTGGCGGCGCGCCAGCTTGGCCAGGTGTGGTCGGGCATGATTTGGCCATCAGACTTGAGGTGCTGGGTGGCGGCTGCTGGCATGCTTTGCCGTATCGGTGACTAGCACAATAGCTGGCGCAGTGCGCTACACATGCGGCTAGCTTGGGCTAGGGTGGTCGGCATGATTTGCCATCGGGTACTGAGGTGGTGAATTAGGTTCTGTCGTTTTTAAATCTCTAATTTGCAAACACTTCTATTAATTCATCTAAATTACATGTATTAAATGTTCTATAAATGTCAAATAAGATATTAGGTTATTCGTGGTTTTACGATTTTACCCTTTGTCAAAAACCACCCACAACAATTACCTATCCGATCCCCTTGCATAACGCCAAACGCATATTAGTTTCCGTCAAATCTAAACAAACACCGATTTATTAGTAGATGTAAACATGTTTATCATATCACAAGATATACCATAATGGGGGAGGCAATCAATAAGATTAGTATCTAAGCTTATACAAATATATGTGTAAAATCGTCGCATCAGTATTACTTGATTTTATCCAAACCTTCAGTTTGTCCCACATCCGATTAACCTTTCAAAGATACTTTCTCAACATCTAGTTATGTATCATTACAAAGTTACACATAATTAATACATAAAGTAATGTGATTTACCGACCAGAAACATGCTTAGTAATCTCCGTCAGATACTTATTTTTCCGGACCACGCCTACCCGAAATAACCATAATCACATATCTATTGTCCAGAACTCACTCTACAAGAGTTTAAGTCTCAAAAATATTATCTAAATTCACTCTGACTACTCAACAATACTCTTCTTAAAAATACAAAAGTCAAGCCTCTAAGATATAGATACCCGAGATCACAAAATCGTATTTTGAGTACTTACCGTTTTAACAAGCATCATTGTAAATTAGCACAATGTGAAACTCAAATAGTAAATCTATGAAAAAAGCTAGAAAGCAACCTAAATAGTTTTCAACTACAATCACATACAATAACCCTAAGGTATCAATTCTTGCTCCAAGAAAAGATTTACACAATCTCAAAATAGGCATGCAATCGAAGACATCTCTCTAGATGGGGTGTGTACCTGACATGAAAACCAATGTACCTTTGCATGATATAGAAGGAGATGAATTTTACAATACTTGGTACCGTACCATACAGTACTATCGCACATGCTTTTGTTGATGGAGAATGCACAGTTGTTGGCACAACCTAGCGTTCCAGTTGCATCCATCGCCTCATTTTTACACAAAAATTGTTTCCCTGATTAGCTCACACTCATAACAAAGCTTAGTGATAAAAATTATGTAATCAAGAATATGGTATAATTTCTCACAAAGAACCTCCTCACACTTAAGGTAGACCTTGAAATAACAACAGCTCAACTGTCCCTACCTATAGGTCGCAGAGCATTGGATATGTAGTTAACAAAATGGAAGATCTATCAACTATTAACGTGATTTTACCGGACATATTTCAAACTCAGCAATAGCGATCCACATCACGCTTCTTCGCAACGCCCTAAAGTCCCAATAAACACAAGGAGTTCATAGCACTAGTACAAACCTTCACATGTGCCACGCGCTTTTGGTTTGTTTCAACCACGCTTCGGGTTATTTATAATATTGGTCATAAGTATAACTA
>JAJJWW010016189.1:0-31739 GCA_023531295.1 Papaver armeniacum
CTGTTGATGGTGGTTTTTAAACAAAGGGGTAAAAACGTAAAACCCCATGACCTAGTGTTACCATAACACATTAACTAAGAGCATTTAACTTTCGGTGTAAACAATTAATAGGGGTTTTTTCAAAATACCTGGGATTAGGGTTTTGACAGAACCCTAATTCCAAAACCAAGCGCATCTTTGCACCATGGCAACAATGCCAAACCAAGCCATACTTTTGTGCACCATGGCAACAATGCCAAACCAAGTCGCACCCTGCGCACCATGGCAACAATGCCAAACCAAAAGCGCACCACTGCGCATCATGGCAACAATGCCAAACCAAGCGCATCTTTGCGCACCATGCAACGATGCCAAACCAAGCCATCTTAGCACCCATGGCAACAATGCCAAACCAAGCGCTGCTAGCACCATGGCAACAATGCCAAACCAAGCGCACCACTGCCTTGGCACCATGGCAACAATGCCAAACCAAGCGCATCTGGCGCACCATGGCAGCGATGCCAAACCAAACGCATCTGCTGCACCCACGACAACCATGCCAAACCAAGCGCATGCTGCGCACCATGGCAACCATGCCAAAGCCAAACTACATATCACTCATTGGCAACCATGCCAAACTAAGCCGCTATGCCATTGGCGCATGCCAAATATAGCGCCCTAGGCTTGCAAAACGTGCAACTAGGTCAACATGGCACGTGCCAATGGCACATGCCATGCGCGTACCACAAGCCATATTTCCAAGTCGCTATGCCATTGGCACATGCCAAATATAGCGCCCCAGGCTTGCAAAACGTGCAACTAGGTCAACATGGCCGTACGTGCCATTGGCACATGCCAACGCGTACCCACAAGCCATATTTCCAAGCCGTTATGCCATTGGCGCATACCAAATATAGCGCCCTAGGCTTGCAAAACGTGCAACTAGGTCGACATGGCCGTACGTGCCATTGGCACATAACAACGCGTACCACAAGCCATATTTCCAAGCTAGCTATGCCATTGGCGCATGCCAAATATAGCGCCCTAGGCTTGCAAAAATGCAACTAGTTGACATGTCCGTGCGTGCCATTGGCACATGCCAACGCGTACCACAAGCCATATTTCCAAGTAGCTATGCCATTGGCGCATGCCAAAGATAGCGCCCTAGGCTTGCAAAACGTGCAACAATGTCAACATGGCGTACGTGCCATTGGCATACAACGTAGTACCGTACCCCAAGCCATATTTCAAGCGGTATGCCATTGGCACATGCCAAATATAGCGCCCTAGGCTTGCAAACGTGCAACCTACCACCAAGGCATTCCGCACATGCCAAACACACATATTTGGTAGCCTAACTTGCAAGCCGTGCAACCTACCACCAAGGCATTAGCACATGCCATTGGCACATGCCAAACACACATGTGGTAGCCTAACTTGCAAACGTGCAACCTACCACCAAGGCATTCAGCACATGCCATTGGCGCATACCAAACACACACTGTGGTAGCCTAACTTGCAAACCGTGCAACCTACCACCAAGGCATTCCGCACATGCCATTGACACATGCCAAACACACCGGCTTGGTAGCCTAACTTGCAAACCATGCAAACTACCACCAGGCATTAGCACATGCCACGCACGCCACTATGCAGCTCGGCATTGCCACTTACACTCAACATACAACCTACCACCAAGGCATTCCGCACATGCCACGCCACGCCGCCCTAGAGCTCTGGCATTGCCACTTGCGCTCAAAGTACTGACCATGCAACAAGGGCATTCCGCACATGCCAATGGCACATGCCACACGCGCCACTAGCGAGCGCCACTTGCACTCAGGTGCAACCAACTCGAGATATCAACACAAAGCGGGGATGCTTTCCGGGGTTTTGGTTTGGCGATCCATGACTTACGGCGTACACTACGCTCACATTAAGAAAGCGTGAAAAGAATAAAGCGGTCAAATAAATGAGGAAATAATGGTGAAAGCGTTTTCACCCATTAACACCATGCGGTTACCACCTCCTCCCATTATTTCACCCTTTACTCTCTTCCTTCATGAGGCGAGGTACGTTTCAATCTCGACTTGTATAAATAGGTCTTACTATTTCCACCGGACAACAAGTCTCGGTTAGGAGAAATATACTACACTTACACTCTCGGAAAGGCAACTTTGCAAGCTCTCTAAAAAAAAGCTTTCATCTCTTGCAAGCTTCCTAAGCTTTCACTTTACGATACAAGTCAATACTACTCTCCTCAACACCTTTCTTTGCTTCCCTCCCAAATCAACCCTTCTCCTCACTTTGTGGCCAGAAGCAAGTACGGAACGGCCATTTCTTGGTTTAGTAGGACTTGTGCAGATGATCTCTCGAATCTATAAAGTGCTCACGTGCTGACACATTTGTTTAGGATTTGAACCGATTTCTCACTCACCCACCGAAATTTCAGGAAATCGGCGAAACGATTTTTACCCATAAACAATTGGCGACCACGGCGGGAGGATTGATCATCGGCTAAAATGTCGGTTTGTCGATCTCGTTCTTCGACCCGAGATGTCAAGATGGTGGGGAAGGCGACTCAATCGCATAACTACCGAGACAACCGGTTACCGGTTGTAAAACTACGAAAACGGACTTCAGAAGATGCTTCTGCTCGATCCGACTCAGGCTAGAACGCCCCGATTACGGTTGTAAAACTACACACAGCTGGGGACTCGTTGAAGATGCTACCCGGCCCGATTGGGGACTTGCGACTCGGTCCGACTCAAGCTGCCGGACAACCCGGTTATCGTTGTTAAAACTACATCAGAAAAGCTGGAGACTCTTGAAGACGCTACCTGACAATTGAGGACTAGCTTGGCGATGCTACCCGCAAAGCCGCCTTTTACGGAGAGAGGCGTGTTCACAAAACCTATGAAGTGAGTAAATTTAGATTGCACAAGATATACGATCTATTTTTAGGTTCTATTAAAACCGTCATCTTCTTGAGTCTTGTGCCAATTGCTAGCACACACTCTCATAGAAGCAATATTCCTTTCCAAAAACATAATCGAGTCATATTATCAAAACCATTCATCCAGAAATAATCCAACACCCAAAAAAGCTACCCATTTGTCTATCAAAGGTCAAACTTTGAACAGGACATCAATATGTCTTTCAAAAAAAGAACCTAAATGAAAGATCAACGAGAGAAACGTTCAAGGAAAATCATCCAATGATCTGCTCTTCTTGGAGAAAGTCAACTTTGCATCTTCAAGAGCCGCTCTCTTTATAGTCAACATCTTGGAAAGATTTTCGAGTTCCACCTCTCTGTCGTGCAATCTCCTCGGCGGAAAGGCTTTCGGTGCTGCATCTTTCAACTTTTGGATCTCGGCAAGGCCTTCGACAAACCACGAAGTGTTGAACTCCTTTTCGCACACGTCGCGATGGTGCTCCCGGTCGGCAATAACGTCTTGAAACGGTGTGACCGGTCACCTCACGCCATATCCTCGATGGAAGATAAAGCCTCTTCCACACGCAACCAGTGAAAATCGACTAGTGACTTTCTTGGTTGTGGCTATATATCTGTACTTCTCCCGGATTAAAGGTGTACAACGCCTCGTGCTTAGCCGCGCGTTGAAGTCGCCAACTGCACATGACCTGGATAAGGAACCAAGTACGGAGGATCAAAAGGCGCCGCACTTTGGCCTCACGACTCATGAAAGGTCTTCTTCCATGTCTCTGGCAGCAACCATCAGAGAATCATCCGCCGTTTGAGCCACACATCATGCCGACAATTGGCTAACGCCCATCTCCAAGTCACGGCGGTGGTCACCAAAGGCAAGTTTTTTCGTGTGGCTCTACCCAGAATCATCCTCAGAAGGATTCCTCCTGCGAACTTGAGTTAGACATTTTCAAAAGAAGAAACGAGAAGAAGAAAGAAAAGAAGCGCTTGCGAGACGCGCTTGCGGGCGCGCTTACTAGACGTGCTTACCGGACACGCTTACCGGGCGCACATGCCCAGGCACACATGCACGCATGCGCATGCTAGCCACGAGTATCACACTCTGTGCTAACAATTTGCATCCTTCCAGCACCATCCTCTCCCTTCGAAACAACACCATGAACTCAACCCATCTATCAAAAGAACGCAATGGGCTTTGGCACATCCTGAAATCAATATTGGAAGAGGAATATACCCCTTTATGAAGACAGGCAGAGTATGGTGTTCTGCTAGGGCGAACCTAACGTGTCTTCTTTTCATCTTCACCACCGGTTAACAAAATTGGCACGAAACACAGGTGATTCTTCGAGCGAGAGGCAAGTCTTTTGTGAAGAATTCATCATCCGTGTTCGGTTTGGAACTATGGACATCTTTCGATGAGGCGAAAGTGCATTCGGGTAACATCTTACGGATTTCTTCATAACAACTTAGTAACAAGATATCTGCACGGAGAAAGACAAAATTATCTCACGACACATAACCGCCCAACAACAAAGGAAAAACTGAAATAAAAAAAAAAAAAAAAAGAAAGGGCATATTCTTTACTTGGCTCAAACTGCACTGTGATATTTTCTCAGGGTTCAAAAATACACACAGATATTTTCTTGAGGGTTCAAAAATACACACAGATATTTTCTTGAGTTTCAAAATTATATCACGTGAGTATTTTATACGGGCTCAAGTGCGTCTGCAGAGTATCATTCTTCGGGTTCAAAATTATATATGGAGCATTTTCTTGAGGTTCAAAAAATACACACTGTGAGTATTTTCTCCGGGGGTTCAAAAATACACACTGTGATATTTTATCCGGGGTTCAAAATACAAGTATTTTCTTGAGGGTTCAAAAATACACATGATATTTTCTTGAGTTTCAAATTATATACGCGGTATTTTATACGGGCTCAAGTGCGTCAACAGATTATCATTCTTCGGGTTCAAAATTATATATGGAGCATTTTCTTCGGGGTTCAAAAAATACACTGTGTGATATTTTCTCCGGGGTTCCAAAAATACACACGCGATATTTTCTCCGGGGTTCAAAAATACACATATACTGATATTTTTCTCGGGGTTCAAAAATACACACGTGATATTTTCTTCGGGTTCAAAAATACATCATGATATTTTCTTGAGGTTTCAAATTATATACGCAGTATTTTATACGGGCTCAAGTGCGTCTACAGCGTATCATTCTTCGGGTTCAAAATTATATATGGAGCATTTTCTACGGGTTCAAAAATTGCCTTGTGATATTTCTTTCGGACCAGAAAATTCATATATGCGATATTTCCTACGGGTTCGAAGTCATATGAAGCACATATACGGTATTCTTCTTGGGATTCATATACGGTATTCTCTACGGGTTTTGCCACCTTGATATTTTCTTGGGGGTTGAGAATTATCACGCGGTATTTTATACGGAGCTCAAGTGCGTCTGCAATATCCTTAACCCGGGTTCAAAATTATATGGAGCACTTTCCTACGGGTTCGAATAATATATGCTATATTTCCCTTGGGCGCATACATACAATATTTTCTACAAAGAGACACGCCAAGAAATTATATGCGCAATATATAAATGCCCACTCTTAGGGTTTACACCTACATAAAAAGGAAACAAAAGAAATCTTGGAAGACATGCATTGAAGTGGTTTTCTTTGTGACTGCGCGATAGTAGGAAAGGATGAAAGGAATAAGGTGCAAGATGAGAGAAAGGATTTTATATATATATGGGCGTGAAGATTACGAAATAGGGAAGGATTTCCCTTTACCAAAAATCGTGCGGGCTCACAAGAACGCCCAATGCCGCCAAGTTGCGTAGGTCCCTCCGACAAGCACGCTCGACTTCCCTACCTTGTGCAGGTCCCACCAGC
This sequence comes from Papaver armeniacum, assembly GCA_023531295.1. NCBI lineage: Eukaryota > Viridiplantae > Streptophyta > Magnoliopsida > Ranunculales > Papaveraceae > Papaver > Papaver armeniacum. Next base: position 5,839 of record JAJJWW010016189.1, read on the forward strand.
CTAGCACGCTCGAGTTTCCCAACTCGTGACTTCCCAATGTCGCCCAGATGTATCGGCCCCACCAATTGCATCGACTTCCCAATGGCCGCCCAAGTCACGCCCTGCAAGCACGCAAAGCTTCCCACACCTACCGGCTTGAGACACGCAGTTTCCCAGAAGTCACGACCACCCACTTCCCATTCGCCGGCCCCACCGGCCCGGACTGCCGATTTCCCAAGTCACTGCAAGCACGCCTGACTTCCCATTGCGTGGCCCTACCCGGCCAGCACACGCAATTTCCCAACGTCGCCCCATGGCCCCACCAATTGGGCGACCTCCCGGTTGTGCAAAACTACCAGAGGCAAGGGTTCCAAATCCTATTCATAAAGGTCGAGACAAGCCTCCTCAATCCTCTTTACCCAGTTTCTTTGTTGATAGTTTGTCACCATCTTATGCTTACCCTGCAACAAAGCCCCCTGTTAGAGCTAATGTGTGGGACTTAATGTTGATGGTGGTTTTAAACAAGGGGTAAAAACGTAAAACCCCATGACCTAGTGTTACCCGCAACACATTAACTAAGAGCATTTAACTCAGGTGTAAACAATTAATAGGGGTGTTTTTCAAAATACCAAATTAGGGTTTTCAACCTGAACCTAATTCCAAAACCAAGCGCGCATCTTGCGCACCATGGCAACAATGCCAAACCAAACCTCATACTGTGCACCATGGCAACAATGCCAAACCAAGCCACACCTGGCGCACCATGGCAACAATGCCAAACCAAGCCGCACCTCGCGCATCATGGCAACAATGCCAAAACAAGCCGCAGATCTTGCTCACCATGGCAACGATGCCAAACCAAGCCGCATGCTAGCACCATGGCAACAATGCCAAACCAAGCGCTGCTGCGCACCATGGCAATAATGCCAAACCAGCGCACCCGCGCACCATGGCAACAATGCCAAACCAAGCCGCATATTTGCAGACCATGGCAACGATGCCAAAACTAAGCCGCATCTTGCGCACCATGGCAACAATGCCAAACCAAGCGCTGCTAGCACCATGGCAACAATGCCAAACCAAGCCGCACCTGCAAGCGCCACGGCAACCATGCCAAACCAAGCCGCACACTGCGCACCATGGCAACCATGCCAAAGCCAAACTACATATCACACTCATTGGCAACCATGCCAAACTAAGCCGCTATGCCATTGGCGCATGCCAAATATAGCGCCCTAGGCTTGCAAAACGTGCAACTAGGTCAACATGGCCGTCACGTGCCATTGGCACATGCCAACGCATGTACCACAAGCCATATTTCCAGCCGGGCTATGCCATTGGCACATGCCAAATATAGCGCCCTAGGCTTGCAAAACGTGCAACTAGGTCAACATGGCCGCACGTGCCATTGGCACATGCCAACGCGTCACGAAAGCCATATTTCCAAGAAGGTATGCCATTGGCGCATGCCAAATATAGCGCCCTAGGCTTGCAAAACGTGCAACTAGGTCGACATGGCCGTGACGTGCCATTGGCACATGCCAACGCGTGCCACAAGCCATATTTCCAAGCCGCTTATTCTTGCGATGCCAAATATAGCCCCTAGGCTTGCAAAAACGTGCAACTAGGTCAACATGGCCGTACGTGCCATTGGCACATGCCAACGCGTACCACAAGCCATATTTCCAAGCCGCTATGCCATTGGCGCATGCCAAAGATAGATCCCTAGGCTTGCAAAACGTGCAACTAGGTCACCATGGCCGTACGTCGTGCCATTGGCACATGCCAACGGCACCCAAAGCCATATTTCCAAGCTTTATGCCATTGGCACATGCCAAATATAGCGCCCTAGGCTTGCAAACCGTGCAACCTACCACCAAGGCATTCCGTACATGCCATTGGCACATGTCAAACACACACGCTGGTAGCCTAACTTGCAAACCGTGCAACCTACCACCAAGGCATTCCGCACATGCCAAACACACACTTTGGCAGTAGCCTAACTTGCAAAGCGTGCAACGTACCACCAAGGCATTCGCACATGCCAAACACACACACTTGTTGGTAGCCTAACTTGCAAACCGTGCAACCTACCACCAAGGCATTCCGCACATGCCATTGGCACATGCCAAACACACACGCTGGTAGCGTAACTAGCAAACCATGCAAACTACCACCAAGGCATTCCGCACATGCCACGCACGCCACTAGCAGCTCTGGCATTGCCACTTACACTCAACATACAACCTACCACCAAGGCATTCCGCACATGCCATTGGCACATGCCACGCACGCCACTAGCAGCTCTGGGCATTGCCACTTGCGCTAAAGTACAACCCGCAACAAGGGCATTCGCACATGCCAATGGCACATGCCACACGTGCCACTAGCGGCGCCACTTGCACTCAAGGTGCAACTAACGAGATATCAACACAAAGCGGGGATGCTTTCGAGGGTTTTGGTTTGGCGGTCACACCTTGCAGCGTACACTACGCTCACATTAAGAAAGCGTGAAAAGGAATAAAGCGGTCAAATAAATGAGGAAATAATGGTGAAAACGTTTTCACCCATTAACACCATGCGGTTACCATATCCTCCCATTATTTCACCCTTTACTCTCTTCCTTCATGAGGCGAGTGCGTTTCAATCTCGACTTGTATAAATAGGTCTTACCTATTTCCACCATACAACAAGTCTCGGTCAGGAGAAATATACTACACTTACACTCTCAGAAAGGCAACTTTGCAAGCTCTCCTAAAAAAGCTTTCATCTCTTGCAAGCTTCCTAAGCTTTCACTTTACGATACAAGTCGAGATACTACTCTCCTCAACACCTTTCTTTGCTTCCTCCCCAAATCAACCATTCTCCTCCACTTTGTGACCAAATCAAGTCCGGAACAGCCATTTCTTGGTTTAGGCCGGACTTGCAGATTGATCTCGAATCTATAAAGTGCTCACGTGCTGACACATTTGTTTAGGTTTGAACAGTTTCTCACTCCTTTAAATTACAGAAATCGCCATGAAACGATTTTTACCCATAAACAATTGGCGACCACGGCGGAGGATTGATCTATCGGCTCAATGTCAAACTGTCGATCTCGTTCTTGACCCAGATGTCAAGATGGTGGGGGAAGGCGACTCAATCCGACGCAACTACCGACAACCCTGTTACCGGTTGTAAAACTACACGAAAAACTGGGGACTTGTCGGAAGATGCTACCTTCGATCCGACTCAATCATAGACGCCCGATTCACAGGTTGAAACTACACCGAAACTGGGGGACTTCGTTGAAGATGCTACGATTGGGGACTTCATGATCAGGTCCGACTCAACGCCCGCACAACCAGTTTATCGGTTGTTAAAACTACATCAAACCGGAGACTCACCAAGACGCTTACCCGAATCGGGACTAATCGCGATGCTACAAAGAAGTAGCCTTTACACTCGAGAGGGGCGTGTTCACAAACCTATGAAGTGAGTAAATTTAGATCGCACAAGATATACGATCTATTTTTAGGTTCCTATTAAAACCGTCATATCACGAGTCTTGTGCCAATTGCTAGCACACTCTCATAGAAGCAATATTCCTTTCCAAAACATAATCGAGTCATATTATCAAAACCATTCATCCTTAAATAATCCAACACCCAAAAAAAGCTACAAATTGTCTATCAAAGGTCAAGCTTTGAACCGGACATCCAATATGTCTTTCAAAAAAAAAAAAAAAGAATTTAAATGAAAGATCAACAGAAACGTTCAAGGAAAATCATCCAACGTAAGTGCTCTTCTTGGAGAAAGTCAACTTTGCATCTTCAAGAGCCGCTCTCTTTATAGGCAACATCTTGGAAAGATTTTGAGTTCCACCTCTGTCGTGCAATCTCCTCGGCGGAAAGGCTTTCGATTGCTTTGCATCTTTCAACTTTTGGATCTCAGCAAGGCCTTCGACAAACCACGAAGTGTTGAACTCCTTTTCTACGCACACGTCGCGATGGTGCTCCCGAGTCGGCAATAACGTCTTGAAACGGTGTGACCGGTCACCTCACGCATATCCTCGATGGAAGATAAAGCCTCTTCCACACGCTTAACCTGAAAATCGACTAGTGACTTTCTTGGTTGTGGCTATATATCCGTACTTCTCCCAGGACTCGTGTGCAACGCCTCGTGCTTAGCCAGCAGCGGCAAGCCGCCAACCAAAGACATGACTGGATAAGGAACCAAGTACGGAGGATCAAAAAAGGCGCCCGCACCTGGCCTCACGACTCGCAAAGGGTCTTCTTCCATGTCTACTACAGCAACCATCGAGAATCATCCGCCGCTTGAGCCACATCTCGTGCTCCGGCAATTGGCTAACGCCCATCTCCAAGTCACCGGCGGTGGTCACCAAAGGCAAGTTTTTGGTGGCTCTACCCTTAATCATCCTCCGAACCGGATTCCTCCTGCGAACTTGAGTTAGACATTTTTCAAAAGAAGAAAAAGAAGAAAGAAAAGAAGCAAGAAGCGCGCTTTCCGTACGCGCTTACTAGACGTGCTTACGGACACGCTTACGTGACGCACATGCCAGGCACACATGCCGCACGCGCATGCTAGCCACAGATATCACACTCTGTGCTAACAATTTTCATCCTTCCAAGCGCTAACATCTTGCGCCCTTCCAAGACCATCCTCTCCCTTCAAATGAACACCATGAACTCAACCCATCTATCAAAAGAACGCAATGGGCTTTGGCACATCCCGAAATCAATATTGGAAGAGGAATATACCCCTTTATGAAGACAAAACCGTATGGTGTTCTGCGGGGCTAAACCAACGTGTCTTCTTTCATCTTCACCACCAAGGTTAACAAAATTGGCACGAAACCCGGGTGATTCTTCCGAGCAGAGGCAAGTCTTTTGACGAAGAATTCATCATCCGTGTTCGGTTTGGAACTATGGACATCTTTCGATGAGGCGAATTCTGTCTGTAACATCTTACCGGATTTCTTCATAACAACTTAGTAACAAGATATTCGCACACGGAGAAAGACAAAATTATCTCCCGACACATAACCCGCGCCCAACAAAGGAAAAAACTCGAAATACAAAAAAAAAAAAAAAGAGAGAAAGGGTGTATTCTTCTTTTGGCTCAAAGCCGCACACGTGATGATTTTCTCAGGGTTCAAAAATACACACGCAGTATTTTCTTGAGGTTCAAAAATACACAGTATTTTCTTCAGTTTCAAATTATATACGCAGATTTTATACGGGCTCAAGTGCGTCCACAGTATCATTCTTCGGGTTCAAAATTATATATGGAGCATTTTCTTGAGTTCAAAAAAAATACACACGGTATTTTCTCCAGGTTCAAAATACACGCAGTATTTTCTCCGGGGTTCAAAAATACACACGTGATATTTTCTTAGTGGTTCAAAAAATACACCCACAGATTTTCTTGAGTTTCAAATTATATACGCAGTATTTTATACTCAAGCTCAAGTGCGTGCAGGATATCATTCTTGGGTTCAAAATTATATATGGAGCATTTTCTTGAGGGTTCAAAAATACACATGTATTTTCTCAGGGTTCAAAAATACACACTATGATATTTTCTCGGGGTTCAAAAATACACACGTGATATTTTCTCCAGGGTTCAAAATACACACGCAAAGTATTTTCTTCTTGGTTCAAAATACACCCATGATATTTTCTTGATTTCAAATTATATTGTGATATTTTATACGGAGCTCAAGTGCGTCTAGAGTATCATTCTTCGGGTTCAAAATTATATATGGAGCATTTTTCTACGGGTTCAAAATTGCACTTGATGTTTCTTTCAGGATAGAAAATTCATATATGCGATATTTCCTACGGGTTCGAAGTCATATGAAGCACATATACAAAGATTCTTCTTCGGGATTCATATACGGTATTCTCTACGAATTCGAAGCGCAGCATTAATGATATTTTCTTCGGGGTTCGAATTATCCTTTGAGTATTTTATACGGCTCAAGTGCGTCTGCAATATCCTTCTTCGGGTTCAAAATTATATATGGAGCACTTTCCTACGGGTTCGAATAATATATGCTATATTTCCTTGGGCGCATACATACAATATTTTCTACAAGAGACACGCAAGAAATTATATGCGCAATATATAAATGCCCACTCTTAGGGTTTACACCTACATAAAAAGGGAAACAAAAGAAATACTGGAAGACATACCTGGAAGCTGGTTTTTCTTTGTGACTCTGCCAATAGTAGGAAAGGATGAAAGGAATAAGGTGCAAGATGAGAGAAAGGGATTTTATATATATATGGGCGTGAAGATTCTGAAATAGGGAAGGATTTCCCTTTACCAAAAATCGTGCGGGCTCACAAGAACGCCCAATGCCGCCCAAGTTGCGCCGGTCCCGCCAGCAAGCACGCACAGCTTCCCTACCTTGCGCCGGTCCCACCAGCTAGCACGCTCAGTTTCCCAACTCGCCCAACTTCCCAATGTCGCCCAAGCTGTATCGGCCCCACCAATTGCATCGACTTCCCAATGGCCGCCCAAGTCACGCCTGCAAGCACGCAAAGCTTCCACACCTTGCGCCGGCCCTACCAGCCAACACACGCAGTTTCCCAAGTCACAGCACGCACAGCTTCCACATTGCGCCGGCCCCACCAGCCAGCACACGCAGTTTCCCATGTCACGCCTGCAAGCACTGAAACTTCCACATTGCGCCGGAAGCCACCACAAAGACACGCAATTTCCCAACGTCGCCCAAGTTGCACCGGGGCCCCACCAATTGGGCCACCTCCCGATTTGTGCAAAACTACGAGGCAAGGGTTCCAAATCCTATTCATAAAAGGTCGACAAGCCTCCTCAATCCTCTTTACGGTTTTTGTTGTTGATAGTTTGTCACCATCTTATGCTTACCCTCGCAACAAAGCCCTGTTCCGAGCTAAGCAGGGGACTTAATGTTGATGGTGGTTTTTAAACAAGGGTAAAAACGTAAAACCCCATGACCTAGTATTACCCGCAACACATTAACTAAGAGCATTTAACTCAGGTGTAAACAATTAATAGTGGTGTTTTTCAAAATGCATTAGGGTTTTAAACACAGTAACCCTAATTCCAAAACTAAGCCGCATCGCGCACCATGGCAACAATGCCAAACCAAGCCGCATCGTGCACCATGGCAACAATGCCAAACCAAGCCGCACCCGAGCACCATGGCAACAATGCCAAACCAAGCCGCACCTGCGCATCATGGCAACAATGCCAAAACAAGCCGCATCTCTTTGCCACCATGGCAACGATGCCAAACCAAGCCGCACATCGCGCACCATGGCAACAATGCCAAACCAAGCCGCACCTGCGCACCATGGCAACAATGCCAAACCAAGCCGCACCCCAGCGCACCATGGCAACAATGCCAAACCAAGCAGATATCTTGCGACCATGGCAATGATGCCAAACCAAGCCGCATCTCGCACCATGGCAACAATGCCAAACCAAGCCGCACACGCGCACCATGGCAACAATGCCAAACCAAGCCGCACCACCAACGCACCACAAGCAACCATGCCAAACCAAGCCGCACACTCGCACCACCATGGCAACCATGCCAAAGCCAAACTACATATCACACTCATTGGCAACCATGCCAAACTAAGCCGCTATGCCATTGGCGCATGCCAAATATAGCGCCCTATGCTTGAAAAATGTGCAACTAGGTTAACATGGCCGTACGTGCCATTGGCACATGCCAACGCGTACCACAAGCCATATTTCCAAGCCGCTATGCCATTGGCACATGCCAAATATAGCGCCCTAGGCTTGCAAAACGTGCAACTAGGTCAACATGGCGACGTGCCATTGGCACATGCCAACGCGTACCACAAGCCATATTTCCAAGCCGCTATGCCATTGGCGCATGCCAAATATAGCGCCTAGGCTTGCAAAACGTGCAACTAGGGTCGACATGGCCGCACGTGCCATTGGCACATGCCAACGCGTACCACAAGCCATATTTCCAAGCCGCTTATGCCATTGGCGCATGCCAAATATAGCGCCCTAAGCTTGCAAAACGTGCAACTAGGTCAACATGGCAGACGTGCCATTGGCACATGCCAACGCTGTACCACAAGCCATATTTCCAAGTCGCTATGCCATTGGCGCATGCCAAAGATAGCGCCCTAGGCTTGCAAAACGTGCAACTAGGTCAACATGGCCGTACGTGCCATTGGCACATGCCAACGCGTATACCCCAAGCCATATTTCCAAGCCGCTATGCCATTGGCACATGCCAAATATAGCGCCCTAGGCTTGCAAACCGTGCAACCTACCACCAAGGCATTCCGCACATGCCATTGGCACATGTCAAACACACACGCCGGGTAGCCTAACTTACAAACCGTGCAACCTACCACCAAGGCATTCAAAGACATGCCATTGGCACATGCCAAACACACACATTGGTAGCCTAACTTGCAAAACGTGCAACGTACCATCAAGGCATTCGCACATGCCATTGGCACATGCCAAACACACACACTGGTAGCCTAACTTGCAAACCGTAGTGCAACCTACCACCAAGGCATTCCGCACATGCCATTGGCACATGCCAACACACACGATGGTAGCGTAACTTGCAAACCATGCAACCTACCACCAAGGCATTCGCACATGCCATTGGCACATGCCACGCACGCCACTAGCAGCAGACTCGGCATTGCCACTTACACTCAACATACAACCTACCACCAAGGCATTCCGCACATGCCATTGGCACATGCCACGCACGCCACTAGCAGCTCTGGCATTGCCACTTGCGCTCAAAGTACAACCCGCAACAAGGGCATTCCGCACATGCCACACGCGCCACTAGTAGCGCCACTTGCACTCAAGGTGCAACCAACGAGATATCAACACAAAACTGGGGGATGCTTTCCAGGGTTTTGGTTTGGCGATCCTGACTTACGGCGTACACTACGCTCACATTAAGAAAGCGTGAAAAGGAATAAAGCGGTCAAATAAATGAGGAAATAATGGTGAAAACGTTTTCACCCATTAACACCATGCGGTTACCACCTCCTCCCATTATTTCACCTTTACTCTCTTCCTTCATGAGGCCAGGTACGTTTCAATCTCGACTTGTATAAATAGGTCTTACCTATTTCCACCATACAACAAGTCTCGGTCAGGAGAAATATACTACACTTACACTCTCAGAAAGGCAACTTTGCAAGCTCTCCTAAAAAAGCTTTCATCTCTTGCAAGCTTCCTAAGCTTTCACTTTCGATACAAGTCGAGATACTACTCTCCTCAACACCTTTCTTTGCTTCCCTCCCCAAATCAACCCTTCTCCTCCACTTTGTGACCGAAGCAAGTCCGGAAACGGCCATTTCTTGGTTTAGGCGGACTTGTATGCATTGATCTCTCGAATCTATAAAGTGCTCACGTGCAGCACATTTGTTTAGGGTTTGAACAGTTTCTCACTCACCACCGAAATTACCGAAATCGCTGTAAATGATTTTTACCCATAAACAAGTGGCGACCACGGCGGGAGGATTGATCTATCGGCCACAATGTCAAACCTGCCGATCTCGTTCTTGACCCGGATGTCAAGATGGTGGGGGAAGGCGACTCAATCCGACGCAACTACCAGACAACCCGGTTACAGGTTGTAAAACTACACGAGAAAATCGGGACTTGCCAAGATGCTACCGCTCGATCCGACTCAATCGCTAGACGCCTTGATTACAGTTGTAAACTACACCTGAAAACAGGGGACTCGTTGAAGATGCTACCAGCGATTGGGGACTTGCGACTCGAGTCCGACTCAACTGCCCAGACAACCCGGTTATCGATTGTTAAAACTACATCGAGAACCGGAGACTCGCTGAAGACGCTACCAAAGAATCGGGGACTAAGCGGCGATGCTACCAAAGAAAAGCCGCCTTTTGTTTTAGGAGAGGGCGTGTTCACAAAACCTATGAAGTGAGTAAATTTAGACCGCACAAGATATACGATCTATTTTTAGGTTCCTATTAAAACCGTCATCTTCTTGAGTCTTGTGCCAATTGCTACACACACTCTCATAGAAGCAATATTCCTTTCCAAAAACATAATCAGTCATATTATCAAAACCATTCATCAAATAATCCAACACCCAAAAAGCTACCACATCTATCAAAGGTCAAGCTTTGAACCAGGACATCAATATGTCTTTCAAAAAAAAAAGAACCTAAATGAAAGATCAACGGAAAACGTTCAGGAAAATCATCCAAATGTAAGTCTGCTCTTCTTGGAGAAAGTCAACTTTGCATCTTCAAGAGCCGCTCTCTTTATAGTCAACATCTTGGAAAGATTTTCGAGTTCCACCTCGTCGTGCAATCTCCTCGGCGGAAAGGCTTTCGATTGTTGCATCTTTCAACTTTTGGATCTCAAAGAAGGCCTTCGACAAACCACGAAGTGTTGAACTCCTTTCTACGCACACGTCGCGATGGTGCTCCCGGTCGGCAATAACGTCTTGAAACGGTGTGACCAGTCACCTCGCATATCCTCGATGGAATATAAAGCCTCTTCCACACGCTTAACCAGTGAAAATCGACTAGTGACTTTCTTGGTTGTGGCTATATATCTGTACTTCTCCCAGATTCCGGTGTACAACGCCTCGTGCTTAGCCAAGCACTTATTTGAAGCCGCCAACCAAAGACATGACTTGGATAAGGAACCAAGTACGGAGGATCAAAAAGGCGCCCGCACTCGGCCTCACGACTCGCAAAGGGTCTTCTTCCATGTCTACGGCAGCAACCATCGGAGAATCATCCGCCGTTTGAGCCACATACATGCCGGCAATTGGCTAACGCCCATCTCCAAGTCACCGGTGGTCACCAAAAGGCAAGTTTTCGTGTGGCTCTACCCAGAATCATCCTCCGAACCGATTCCTCCTCGCGAACTTGAGTTAGACATTTTTCAAAAGAAGAAACAAGAAGAAAGAAAAGAAAGCGCTTGCGGGACGCGCTTTCAGGACCAGCGCTTACTAGACGTGCTTACGGACACGCTTACCAGAGACGCACATGCAGGCACACATGCCGCACGCGCATGCTAGCCATGAGTATCACACTCTGTGCTAACAATTTGCATCCTTCAGTAGCTAACATCTTGCGCCCTTCCAAGACCATCCTCTCCCTTCAAACAAAGCACCATGAACTCAACCCATCTATCAAAAAGAACGAATGGGCTTTGGCACATCTGAAATCAATATTGGAAGAGGAATATACCCCTTTATGAAGACAGAACCGTATGGTGTTCTCCGGGTGAACGAACGTGTCTTCTTTTCATCTTCACCACCGGTTAACAAAATTGGCACGAAACGGGTGATTCTTCCGAGCAGAGGCAAGTCTTTTGACGAAGAATTCATCATCCGTGTTCGGTTTGGAACTATGGACATCTTTCGATGAGGCGAAGTTCATTGGGTAACATCTTAGGATTTCTTCATAACAACTTAGTAACAAGATATCGCACACGGAGAAAGACAAAATTATCTCCCGACACATAACCGCGCCCAACAAAGGAAAACTGAAAAAAAAAAAAAAAAAGAGAAAGGGCGTATTCTTTTCATTGGCTCAAAACTGCACACGCAATATTTTCTCCAGGGTTCAAAAATACACACGCGATATTTTCTTGAGGTTCAAAAATACACCCATGATATTTTCTTCAAGTTTCAAATTATATACGCAGTATTTTATACGGGCTCAAGTGCGTCTGCAGTATCATTCTTCGGGTTCAAAATTATATATGGAGTATTTTCTCCAGGGTTCAAAAATACACACGCAGTATTTTCTCCAGGGTTCAAAAATACACACGTGATATTTTCTCCAGGTTCAAAAATACACACGCGGTATTTTCTTGAGGTTCAAAAATACACCCGCAGTATTTTCTTAGTTTCAAATTATATACGTGAGTATTTTATACGGCTCAAGTGCGTCTGCAGTATCATTCTTCGGGTTCAAAATTATATATGGAGCATTTTCTTCAGGGTTCAAAAAATACACACGCAGTATTTTATCCAGGGTTCAAAAATACACACGCAGTATTTTCTCCAGGGTTCAAAAATACACACGCAGTATTTTCTTCAGGGTTCAAAAATACACCCGCAGTATTTTCTTCAGGTTTCAAATTATATAAGCAGTATTTTATACGGGCTCAAGTGCGTCTGCAGTATCATTCTTCGGGTTCAAAATTATATATGGAGCATTTTCTTCAGGGTTCAAAAAATACACACGCAGTATTTTCTCCAGGGTTCAAAAATACACACGCAGATATTTTCTCCGGGGTTCAAAAATACACACGCAAAGATTTTCTTGAGGTTCAAAATACACCCAATGATATTTTCTTCAGGTTTCAAATTATATACGCAGTATTTTATACGGGCTCAAGTGCGTCTGCAGTATCATTCTTCGGGTTCAAAATTATATATGGAGCATTTTCTTCAGGGTTCAAAAAATACACACGCAGTATTTTCTCCAGGGTTCAAAAATACACACGCAGTATTTTCTCCAGGGTTCAAAAATACACACGTAAAGTATTTTCTTGAGGTTCAAAAATACACCCGCAGTATTTTCTTCTGAGTTTCAAATTATATATGCAGTATTTTATACGGGCTCAAGTGCGTCTGTGCATATCATTCTTCGGGTTCAAAATTATATATGGAGCATTTTTCTACGGGTTCAAAAATTGCACGCGTAGTATTTCTTTCAGGACCGAAAATTCATATATGCGATATTTCCTACGGGTTCGAAGTCATATGAAGCACATATACAGTATTCTTCTTCGGGTTCATATACAGTATTCTCTATTAATTTTAAACCGCACACACTTGATATTTTCTCTTGAGGTTGAATTATACGCAGTATTTTATACGGGCTCAAGTGCGTCTCGCAATATCCTTCTTCGGGTTCAAAATTATATATGGAGCACTTTCCTCTGGGTTCGAATAATATATGCTATATTTCCCTTGGGCGCATACATACAATATTTTCTACAAGAGACACGCCAAGAAATTATATGCGCAATATATAAATGCCCACTCTTAGGGTTTACACCTACATAAAAAGGGAAACAAAAGAAATACTGGAAGACATACCTGGAAGCTGGTTTTTCTTTGTGACTCTGCCAATAGTAGGAAAGGATGAAAGGAATAAGGTGCAAGATGAGAGAAAGGGATTTTATATATATATGGGCGTGAAGGTCCGAAATAGGGAAGGATTTCCCTTTACCAAAAATCGTGCGGGCTCACAAGAACGCCCAATGTCGCCCAAGTTGCGCCGGTCCACAAAGAAGCACGCTCGACTTTCCTACCTTGCTTAGGTCCCACCGGCTAGCACGCCTCGGTTTAACTCGCCCAACTTCCCAATGTCGCCCAAGCTGTATCGGCCCCACTAATTGCATCGACTTCCCAATGGCCGCCCAAGTCACGCCTGCAAGCACGCAAAGCTTCCACACCTTGCGCCGGCCCTACCAGCCAACACACGCAGTTTCCCAAGTCACGAAAAGACGCACAGCTTCCCACATTCGCCGGCCCACCAGCCCGGCAAGACACGTTATTTCCCAAGTCACGCTGCCAAGCACGCTGACTTCCACATTGCTTAGGCCCTACCGGCCAAAGACACGCAATTTCCCAACGTCGCCCAAGCCGCACTGGCCCTACCAATTGGGCCAGACCTCCCGATTTGTGCAAAACTACCGAGAGGCAAGGGTTCCAAATCCTATTCATAAAAGGTCGAGACAAGCCTCCTCAATCCTCTTTACGGTTTTGTTGTTGATAGTTTGTCACCATCTTATGCTTACCCCATGACAAAGCCCCCTTGTTAGAGCTAAAGCGGGGGACTTAATGTTGATGGTGGTTTTTAAACAAGGGTAAAAATGTAAAAACCCCATGACCTAGTGTTACATAACACATTAACTAAGAGCATTTAACTCAGTGTAAACAATTAATAGGGGTGTTTTTTCAAAATACAGATTAGGGTTTTTAACACGAACCTAATTCCAAAACCAAGTCGCATATCTGCACCATGGCAACAATGCCAAACCAAAGCCGCATATCAGGTGCACCATGGCAACAATGCCAAACCAAGCGCACCACTGCGCACCATGGCAACAATGCCAAACCAAGCCGCACCTGCATCATGGCAACAATGCCAAACCAAGCCGCATACTGCGCACCATGGCAACGATGCCAAACCAAGCCGCATACTGCGCACCATGGCAACAATGCCAAACCAAGCCGCACCATGCGCACCATGGCAACAATGCCAAACCAAGCCGCACCCCGCGCACCATGGCAACAATGCCAAACCAAGCCGCATCTGCAGCACCATGGCAACGATGCCAAACCAAGCCGACATCATCTGGCACCATGGCAACAATGCCAAACCAAGCGCGCTGCTGCGCGACCATGGCAACAATGCCAAACCAAGCCGCACCTGCGCACCACAAGCAACCATGCCAAACTAAGCAGACATGCGCACCATGGCAACCATGCCAAAGCCAAACTACATATCACACTCATTGGCAACCATGCCAAACTAAGCCGCTATGCCATTGGCGCATGCCAAATATAGCGCCCTAGGCTTGCAAAACGTGCAACTAGGTCAACATGGCCGTACGTGCCATTGGCACATGCCAACGCGTACCACAAGCCATATTTCAAGCCGCTATGCCATTGGCACATGCCAAATATAGCGCCTAGGTTTGCAAAACGTGCAACTAGGTCAACATGGCCGTACGTGCCATTGGCACATGCCAACGCGTACCACAAGCCATATTTCCAAGCCGCTATGCCATTGGCGCATGCCAAATATAGCGCCCTAGGCTTGCAAAACGTGCAACTAGGTCGACATGGCCGTACGTGCCATTGGCACATGCCAACGCGTACCACATGCCATATTTCCAAGCCGCTATGCCATTGGCGCATGCCAAATATAGCGCCCTAGGCTTGCAAAAACGTGCAACTAGGTCAACATGGCCGTACGTGCCATTGGCACATGCCAACGCGTACCACAAGCCATATTTCCAAGCCGCTATGCCATTGGCGCATGCCAAAGATAGCGCCCTAGGCTTGCAAAACGTGCAACTAGGTCAACATGGCCGTACGTGCCATTGGCACATGCCAACGCGTACCCCAAGCCATATTTCCAAGCCGCTATGCCATTGGCACATGCCAAATATAGCGCCCTAGGCTTGCAAACCGTGCAACCTACCACCAAGGCATTCCGCACATGCCATTGGCACATGTCAAACACACACGTTTGGTAGCCTAACTTGCAAACCGTGCAACCTACCACCAAGGCATTCCGCACATGCCATTGGCACATGCCAAACACACACACTGGTAGCCTAACTTGCAAAACGTGCAACGTACCACCAAGGCATTCCGCACATGCCATTGGCACATGCCAAACACACACACTGGTAGCCTAACTTGCAAACCGTGCAACCTACCACCAAGGCATTCCGCACATGCCAAACACACACGCTGGTAGCCTAACTGCAAACCATGCAAACTACCACCAAGGCATTCGCACATGCCACGCACGCCACTAGTGTGACTACGGCATTGCCACTTACACTCAACATACAACCTACCACCAAGGCATTCCGCACATGCCATTGGCACATGCCACGCACGCCACTAGCAGCTCTGGCATTGCCACTTGCGCTCAAAGTACAACCCGCAACAAGGGCATTCCGCACATGCCAATGGCACATGCCACACGCGCCACTAGCGGCGCCACTTGCACTCAAGGTGCAACCAACGAGATATCAACACAAACGGGGATGCTTTCCATGGTTTTGGTTTGTTGATCACTGACTTACGGCGTACACTACGCTCACATTAAGAAAGCGTGAAAAGGAATAAAGCGGTCAAATAAATGAGGAAATAATGGTGAAAACGTTTTCACCCATTAACACCATGCGGTTACCACCTCCTCCCATTATTTCACCCTTTACTCTCTTCCTTCATGAGGCCGGGTGCGTTTCAATCTCGACTTGTATAAATAGGTCTTACCTATTTCCACCGGACAACAAGTCTCGGTCGGAGAAATATACTACACTTACACTCTCAGAAAGGCAACTTTGCAAGCTCTCCTAAAAAAGCTTTCATCTCTTGCAAGCTTCCTAAGCTTTCACTTTCTGATACAAGTCGAGATACTACTCTCCTCAACACCTTTCTTTGCTTCCCTCCCCAAATCAACCCTTCTCCTCCACTTTGTGACCGAAGCAAGTCTAGGAACGGCCATTTCTTGGTTTAGGCCGGACTTGTACAGATTGATCTCTCGAATCTATAAAGTGCTCACGTGCAGCACATTTGTTTAGGGTTTGAACCAGTTTCTCACTCACCCACCGAAATTACCGAAATCAGCAGAAACGATTTTTACCCATAAACACCAACATACGAGAAATTTTTTGATGGGGGCGTTTTTTGAAGGGGGCATGAGGGACAAATGATATGTTGACACATGCATTTGATTTTAATGAATTCTGTTTCCAAAAATACCAACACAATTTAAGAAAACAAATTTTCTCTCCAAAATTACACTTTTTTTATATTTTTGGAAACATTATTCATTGATATCAAATGCACGTGTCAATATATCATTTGTCCCCCGTGCCCCCTTCAAAAAACGCCCCCATCAAATATTTTCTCCCCAACATACGGTGAGCATTTGCATTCAAAAGCTATATAACCAGGATGTCACTATAATCTAATATGGACATTTTCAAAATGTAAAAATATGAGATGTACCAACTGGGAAAACAGTTGCGGTTGTGACTTGGATGAATTGGAATCTTAGGAGGTATAAAATTATCGAATTCGTCCCCTACAACGAAAGTAATTTGTCTTGAACTTAAATTCTCGCTCCACTGTCATGTTGTTGCAGATTCGTGGCCCCCACAGAGCCAGTTAAATTAACTATGGAGTCAAAACTTATGTCTTTAACTTATAATTGTTGTTCCAATTAAAACATATCAGGTTTGTTAGTTTAAGAATGAATGCATTTGCTTGGTTATAAAGTTATTATGTTTGGCTAAGATGCACCAAAAGAACTACCATTTGGGAAACAAAATGCAAAGTATTATGTCAATTTTTTTTAGCACCGGCTTTGCATATCTTGAATAACGACAGATTCTAGTTTTGGAAACAAGGTTACAAGGTTCTCAATCGGTCTATTCATACATCCTTATCAACGGATTCCAGATTTCATTGCATAGTTTTGTTAAGGTTACGAATCGTCTAATATAGACATTCATATCGGCCGATTATAGGAATTTCATTCCATAATTTTACAAAGCTTCTTTGTAACACCAGTGTTTTTAGCATGGCGTATGCTCAAAGATGCGCCATGGTCTGAGGTGAACATTCATCCAAAGTTTCCGTTACGTGAAAAGAGGCATATTGGCCAATATAGCGCAAAAGTGGCGCATTATGTTTGGCATATTGGTCAAGGGCCAATATCATGTTGCTAGTTATATTGGCCAAAGGCCAATCTCGCATCAATCGATGTATTAGCCGATTAGGTGGAGATATGGCCTTGAGTGTTGTAGCGCTACCTTAGCGCATTATGCGTCGATTACCTTAAAGCCAATATTGCACAATGATTAGAAATATGCCAGAGCGAAGCTGGCCGAGAGAGTATTGCGCAATCATCGCGCGATATTGAAGTTGTCTATGGGCCGGAAACGAAAACTCAACCCAATCATTTCCTATTTTTTCAGAATTACATGGCAATGACGATGAATAGTGAAGCCAAAAATGGTACTTGGTGAATGTAAAGTGGTCCCCCATCTGAGGATAATTATAGGAAGGAGAATAGCATAAGTTGTAAAAATTTCCTTAAGATATATATAGGGAGGGGTAGTTGGTTGAAGGTGCATATGCGAACTATGCACCAAGTAAGCTTCATGGCTTAGCCAGAAGAGCATAAATGATGCTTAAGCCTCATTTATAGCAGCGTAGCCTTGCCAATGGAGCATATTAACCATGAACATTACTATGCCAGGCCGCGGACTCATTAATGCGCAACCTTTGTGCATTTTGACGAATGACCTACACGGACTAGGCCATTACCATTATTGCTTGGCCACGGCCTTGCAAACGAGTTGTCTTAAGTTGTTGTCCCTTCATGGATGAACTACGGACTGTGCTTGATCCCTTTAGAGTAGGGAAGGGTACGTAGGCAGCCGCAATGAGTTGCAGCATTGCTGATCCAGCGTTTTGTCGCTCATATCATCTAATTGCGAGATGAGTGCGGCATATTGGCCTCTCATATCATCTGGCTCGGTATTGCGATGCGAGAGATGATTGTGTCCAAACTTGATGAGGCGAGTTGCATTTCATTCTTTGGATGCTCATACTTCCTATCAAGGCGTTCGACATAGGCATGCACCAATGGCACATTGGGCATGGCCATGAAAGTATGTGTCATTGGTATGCAAGTTGGTGGAGCTTACATAAGCCTAAGGAAAGTATGATACGAGCCTGACTGATGCACCATTGGCACGAGCAAGACAAGTGTATGCCTTCAGCAATGCCTAAACTAGGTAAAGAGATTGAATTAGGACGTAATGGCCTATGCACAAGTTCAAGGCATGTTTTATGCCTGGACAAGATTGAGAAGCCAGAGATGCATGCAGTGATGCATCGTCAATAGCCTCAATAGCTTTAAAACCCTTTGTAGAACAAGGGTAAGTTGGAATGGTGTGAAATCTAAGTCTAGCCGCATCATGCTTGTCGAGCATGCTTGCAAGGGAAAATGAGCGTGCCTAGTTTTAAGGCCCGGTTTTTAGTAGCAGAATGGCGCATCGGAGAAGTTATGGCCTACGCGCCCAGGCGCGCTAGGCGAACTTTTCCAGTCCTTCACACTTACATAATCTGTTGATATGAACATTCACATCGACGGATTATGCAAGTCTGGAAAAGTATGAGTTTTTTGTTATTTTTCTCGGTGACAATCGGTCGATGTGGACATTTATATCGACCAATTTTCAGAAGATTATTTCAACAATATGTTAAGAAATAATCGGTCGACGTGGATAATCTCCTCCTCCGATTATGTTAAGATTCCGCACATATTTTCCTTTTTTCGAAAAACTAGTCGTTAGGTCTTCCTTTGTATAAGGCTCTTCCCAAGACCCACTTTTCCATAATTCGCATTTTATATTCATGCACAAACTACATCCACTACCCGAATAGAGCTTTGAAAATGGCATGGGAACCGGAAGAAAATATGGATATCATGAAATCGTTTATTCTTGTCTTTTACGAACATCCAGATGAACTTTATTCAATGTTTTGGAAGGGAGTCAAAAAGTTATATTATAAGCACATCGAAAATGTCAAAAACCTTAAATGGAGAGACTTAGCATTTAAAATAATGTTTACCGACCATCATCCCGAAGCTTACCGTTAGGAAAAACTGAGTAATTCAACATGTTTATCCCATTTTTATCGTTTGATGTTTTTAAAAAGACGAGGGTACCCAAATACACCACAATATTTTAAATATCAACCTATAAGTCATCTTCCGATTGTGATCAGATATAGAAGTAGTCGAGACAAACAACAAGATCACTTGTGTGATTGACCATGGATACAAGATCGATATGATACGACAACAAAGTGTACTTGATAATAGGTTCGGAAATTACCGAAACTATATAAGATCAATATCAAGTATTATGGAGTTAACGTACTTATGTATTTTACTTAATTATAATAACAATTATAATACGGAAAACAAAGTAAAAGACACAGCAAAATTTCGTTAACGAGGAAACCGCAATTGCAGAAAAACCCTGGACCTAGTCCAGTTTTGAATACTCTCAGAATGAAGCCGCTATACAAAATCAAATACCAACTTCGTATAGTTGAGACCAATCAGATTACCACTAGCTGCTTAGTTTCATCAGTATCCTTGCGCCTTCGACTTCTAGAGTCACGCACGTGAATAGCAAGTCCTTTGGATTGTATTCCAAACAGCAAAGGAAAAATTTGTTTGGTAACCACTCTAATCAATCTTGCTACAAGATAAGATGAGTCGTTGACAAAGGCTCTTATGTTTAATCTAATAAACTTCTTTTTCTGGTTAGATCAATCTATCCAATGATTACCGAAATAATCAAGTTTAGATTCGCACTACATCAATATAGATCTCAAAGAGAAATTATAAAGCGATGTCGATCTCACGCAACTAATCAATCAGATCTATCAAAGATAAAATGATTCTTGTTGGATCCCAACCGATCAAGGTTTGTGCACTAATAAGAATTCTTCTTTGTCTTCAAATCTTCTATTGCCTTCAAAACCTACACAATAATACTTGAATCCTCTTGTGATCAATCACACATAGAACGGAGTCTGTTAACAATGGATTATCACAAGATGTATTTAGATCTAAAAACCGTTTGAAATAACTCGTCGATACTTTGATCTAGTCTGAGTGAATCTTATATCAGAAGAGAAGATTCTCAAGAATAAACAACTAGGTGCAATCAAAGTTTCAACAACCGTTAGTCAATCAAATCAACCATCTAAAACTAAAATAACAATGCAATTATCTAGTTTCCCACCAACGGTACTCATAGAACTTCTTAATCCCACAGAAGTCTTTACATGGGCGGTCGTAAGAGATTTCACCTAACCAGGATACTTTCCTCTCCGAATAGACGGCTCCACCAGAAACAACAAGAAATGAAGTTTGCATGGCTCTTAGGATAGTTTGTTAGAAATGAAAACTTAGGTATTATAGACGAAGGTTGTTTGGACACCAAGGAATTTCCAAAACCGAAATTATTCTTAAGATCATCTTTGAACATGTTTTCTATTTTCTGATTAGATCTTTGAACAGGTTTTCTCAAAGATCATCTTCAATATCCTTAAATTTCTCGGGATCTTCATTTACAGTATCACGACTGATTTCCATGATTCTACACAGTACCTTGATTATGTTCAAGGCTAAAGCATTAACCTTTCGATTAACATTCTGAGCATACTCTCTATTACCGATTCCAAGTTTAATCAGCTTTCTTTGGTTACGGATAATGCTTCTTGGTAATCTTTGCATGTCTATGATGAGTTTCAATGAAGATCGAGGAGGACTTGACGAAGATTGAGAATATCAATCTTAGCATCCAAAATTTTTTGGATAAGAAGATTAGTAACTCTTGCTTGAGATGTCACATCTTCATTCTCTTTTCGTTTATCCTCACAACCAGATTTCTTGAAGGAATCAACAAGATTAATAGTTTCACTAGAAACCTTTTCACTCAAGGCTTTCAAAATCTTGGCTTGAGATATGGTTTGAGCATATATCTTTTTAGTATAAGTTCCCAAACAAGATGATTACATATACCAGAGGATTTCAACACGTACCAAACATAGGGTATCAACCTTAAATAAATAATTCTGACCAGATTCGAAAATAATTTCGCATCTTATGTGTCTCCAAATCCTAAAGATTTTTCTGAAAAGAATCAATCTTCAAAATCATATAGTAAATATACTTAGACAAGAAAACTCATATGTTTACATAAGTTGTTGTAAGACAACTTTTCTACACATAAAGAATTGGTAAATTTGTTCAAGTAGATTGTGTATTCTCTCTATGTTTAATAAGAGATATTAATAAGATACCAGATGCCCAGATACTTGTTCTTCCTTACATCAAAAGATTGGGAATTGTAAGGATGCACTTTCCAACATTGTTAAGTGTTGGGGTGAGAGGAATTTTCCTCAACAAATACCATTGGAGCAATATCTTCCTTCTTATCCTTAGGAACATGATCTTGTCCTTGTATGGGTTTCGAAGGTGTTCGATACATCCTTTTCATCATGATTATTGCGTGACGCTATATTCTTGATTACTCTTTGAGCCCAGGATGGTATTTCCTTTTTATTCGAACACATGTAGTCTTTAATTAGACATATTGCAGAGATCTTTGTTTCAAGACTTTTGATATGTGTTTTTAAGGTATCCATACCTTGCTGAAAATGTCTTTCTAAAGATTTGTCAAAGCAAACCTCTTGACACGATTCTGTAAGAATTTTCCTTTCAAGGATTCTATTTCTTACTTGTGAATGTTCTGACGATTGTGTAAGATATTCACACTCTGAAGTTTTTTTATTCACTTCATTACACAAAGCCAGTTTGTGTTACGAATAATCTGCCAGATTATTTTGGAGGCTAAGTGTTTCTCGCTTTGTTTCACAAACTCTTACATTCAGTTAAAAATAAGTTTTAAGAGATCTTCCAGACTATTAATAGATTTTCCTGCTTCTGAAAAGGTTTTGACTTTATTGAAAAACCTCTGTAATCCAATCAGAAACTCAGAATTAGGGCAGGACAGTGGGTTTAAATCTTTCTTACTGTCTGGAATAGAAGCAAAAGATTTTTTATCAGTAATTGGAATCGGATCCAAAACAGACTTTGAATCAAGCACTTGTACCTTTTGTTTTGGATGCTTGCTTTTCTTATCATGAACATGATTCTGAATCAAGTGTTTTTCAGTCATAGAATTTGTACTTGATTTCAGGAAATAATTACGAGACCAATTTTCATTGACCGTTTTTGAGATATTATTCTCAACATCTTGATGTACGTTAACTAAGTCCTTCATAAGTTTAGCTTTACTTTTCTTATTTCGACTCATGTCTTATAGGTTGGATCGCACCAAACACATATTGTTAGATCTTTTCGTATTTGCCTGCTCTGATACCAATTGAAAAGACGAGGGTACCAAAATACACCATAATCTTTTAAATATCAACTTATAAGTCCTCTTCCGAATGTGATCGTCTATGGACAGAGTCGAGACAATACGACAATTTGGTTCACACTTCATTTGATCGTCTATGGATACGATATCTCGTCGATACTTTGATCTAGTCTAAGTGAATCTTATATCATAAGAAAAGATTCTCAAGACTAAACAAACTAGGTGCAATCAAAGTTTCATGAACCGTTAGTCAATCAAATCAACAATCGAAAACTACAATAACAATGTAATTATCTAGTTTCCCACCAATGGTACTCGTAGAGCCTCTTGATCCCACAAAAGTCTTTAAACCAGCGGTCGTAAGAGATTTCACCTAATTAGGATACTTTCCTCTTTGAATAGACGGCTCCACCAGAAACAACAAGAAATGAAGTTTGCTTGCTCTTAGGATAGTTTTGCTAGAAATGCAAACTTAGGTATTTATAGACCAAGGTTGTCTTGACACCAAGGAATTTCCAAAACCGAAAATATTCTTAAGATATGCAATGAATGCCCAAAATGTTGTCCAATATTTTCGAAATTCTCCCAATAGAAAATCACCAATTAGTAAATGCACATTACTAATTTTTATTCTCTAGAGCTATGTTTTAATTGTTTGTTAATTAAAGCACATAAATTAAAATCCTTAATTAAAAGATTCTCATTAATTTCGACATGGGATCACCTTGAGTATCAAGGAATATCTTTGAACAATAAATGATAAGAGTTAATGATCATGTTCAAAGTGTGTTGACATCTTTACACAACAAGTCCTAAATCTGAAACTACACAAGTTCATGAAGAATATATGTAATTCATGGAAAAACGAATTTGCATCTTGGAATCGGTTCTACCACACTTCCAAACAAGTTTAGAATTGGTTCTACCAAAATTCCAAGATTATTATATGATCGATCATACCAAGTCACAATGGTTAGTTGTGATCGGTCCTACCAAGTCACATATATACATGGGTTTGGATCGTTATACCAATCACATGGATGGGGTTCCACTAAACACGCTACCTACTTGTGATCAATTCATACCAAATACTAGGATCGGTCATACCAATTCAAGGATCGGTCACACAACCTTTATGATCAGTCACACCAATTACTAGAATCGGTCATACCGATTACAAGGATCGATCATACCATATCATGGTGATTACTTAGTATCGGTTACACAATTACGAGGACCGGTCATACCAAATCATAAGTCTAGGTGTTGTGATCAATTATACCAAGATACATAACGAGTTAAGATCAGTCCTACCAACACACACATATTGGTCATCCAAAGAATATGCAATGAATAGTCGGACCAATACACTTATTGATTTCCCTTTCAATTCATGAAACAAGTTCACGAACTTACTTCCTTTAAACAAATGTAAAACATTATTTCCTAAGATGAAATCTTCACCATAAAACCATACACATAAACATAAAACTATAACAAGATTATGTCGATGTCATATCTACGAAGTTCAAAAGATAAGCGTTATACTTGTTGATGGTGGCTTTAGCCTAGGTTAAAATAAATCGGTGACATCTGGCATGACGCCATTATGACCATTAGCACATTTATCGAATCGATCAGGCATGCTTACGTAAGAATTACCGAGGGTACCTTTTTTCTTTTTATGTATCATGTTCCACAGCCGAGAACCCCTAACATTGATTGACATCACATGTACAAAACCTCATGCTACCGCGCGCCAAGGCATGCCAACCATGCCACCGCACCATGCTGGACAATGGAAACCGTGACAGCCACATCTGGCTCCAAGGCATGCCGACCATGCCAGCCGCACCCACCGTGCGACAATGGCAAACCGTGCCCACATACATCTCGCGCCAAGGCATGCCAACCAGTGCACTCTCGCGCCAATAGCAAACCATGCCAAGCCAAACCGCGCCTTGCCTTGGCCCTAGCCATGCTAGCCACACCATGTGCCAAACGGCATGCCAAACCATTAGCCCCACCTCGCCAAGCCAAACGCACCTTGCCTTGGCCCTAGACATGCTAGCCGCACCATGTGCCAAACGGTATGCCAAACCATTGGCCCCACCTCGCCAAGCCAAACGTACCTTTCCTTGGCCCTATCCATGCTAGCCGCACCATGTGCCAATGGCATGCCAAACCCGCGACCCCACTATACCATGCCGGCCTTCCCTATGAGGCTACTAAAACGAAGGCATGCGACAATCAACGATCGCCCTTCAATCTCAGGAGAAAATCCTAGCCGTCCAAGGTTACCAGAAAACGCAAGGTAACCCTTGGCCCGAAACCCTAGTTTGTCCACGCCAAACCGCGCCAAGGCATGCCATGCCAATGGCATGCCAACCTAGCCGCGCCACCATGTTGGCCTTCCCTATGCGGCTACTAAAACGAAGGCATGCGACAATCAACGGTCTCCCTTCAATCCTAGGATCAAATCCTATCCGTCCAAGGTTACCATACAACGCATGATAACCTTTGGCCCGAAACCCTAGTTTGGCCATGTCAAATCGTGCCAATGGCATGCCAACCGAGCCGCGCCACCATGATGGCCTTCCCTATGCGGCTACTAAAACGAAGGTGTGCAACAATCAACGGTCGCCCTTCAATCTCAGGAGCAAATCCTAGCCGTCCAAGGTTACCAGACAACGCAAGGTAACCTTTGGCCCGAAACCCTAGTTTAGCCACGCCAAACAGCGCCAAGGCATGCCATGCCATGGCATGCCAACCTAGTCGCGCCAACATGCTGGCCTTCCCTATGCGGCTACTAAAACGAAGGAGTGCGACAATCAACGGTCGCCCTTCAATCCCAGGATCAAATCCTAGACGTCCAAGGTTACCAGAACGCATGGTAACCTTTGACCCAAACCCTAATTTCGCCGCTCCAAATCGCGCCAAGGCATTCCATGCCAATGGCATGCCAACTCTGTCGCGCCACCATGCCGGCCTTCCCTACACGGCTATCAAAAACGGAAGCGTGGAACGATCAACGGCTACCTTTCCTCTTAAGATGCAAAATCTCGGCCGTCGAAGGTCACCAAGCTAGCAAGTCTCCCAAGCTCGACTTGCCAGGGAACAACCATGCTACATGTTTTCCACGAAAACATTCGAGACATCAATACATATAAAAAAATGGG
>JAJJWW010016190.1:0-153808 GCA_023531295.1 Papaver armeniacum
TTGCAGGTAGTCAAAGTACATCATTGTGGTTGAAACTAAAGGAGAAGCTGAAAGTTTGGAATAGAGACACATTTGGTCTTAACACCAACAAACTCAAGCACTTACTGGAAGAAATACAACTTTTAATTCAGTGGGTCTCTGTTTTGCTACATTAAAGTTTTTAGTACCCTTGAAAAGGATAAGGGGCACACTTTAGGGTTTTCTTTCTTTATAAACTTGCTTCTAGTGGCTGCACTCAACTTTGGCGTCTTTTGTCTCTCTCTCTTGCTTTGGATCTCAAAAAAACAAATACTCAGTTGGTCTTTGCTCTAACTCAAATGGATTATTGGGACCATCTTCCTCACATCTACTCAACAATCAAGATGCACTATGATTTTTCCTCTCAAAAAAATAAGTGATATTCATACCAAAAGATAGTAATTGGGATATCTGTTTCAGAAAATGGAAGCCTGATCTTGTAGTGATAAATTTCCAACACCGTAGTCTCTCATTTACATCTTCAAGCGGTCAATAATCAAGAGATTTGAAACTAGCCTTAACTAATATAAAGATCCGACATTAGCCTGGTGGATCACAAATCTATGTAAAGATTCAAACACTCTATTTTCTTATTTTTGTAAGTGTTGACGTAAAACCAAAAATCGTTAAGAAATTTCAGTCTCCAAATGTTTGAGTTTTCTGATTCAATTCTGTTTGTATTTGTAATATTAATTTTTTCGATCAAATATCTAAAACTCTCTTGTTTCTATGTAGTATGTTGTTTTTGATATTGAACCCTGAATCTATGGGTACCTGTTGTTACTGTTAGATTTTCATCTTAGTACTCGTTAGAATGAATTTGGAAATGTTCTTATGCATCAGTGATAGGGTGCCTCCCACTTCTTTGATCAAGGCAAGTGTGCTTTTGTCTGTTTAATATAGACTATACAGTTGCAGTTGTGTAGTTTCATGCCACATTAGCAGCCATGCCCTACCAACATTGTTACAGCTTCTATTTCATAAATAATACAGACTATACAGTTGCAGTTGCCTTCTATTTCATACACTCTTTTTCTCTACGAGTCTACGTGACCTCTTCCAATTAAAATAAAAATTTCCAAAAAGTGAAATTGAAATTCTCAAATGGATGAAGTAAAGGTGCTACATTGCATGGGAAAATAACCGGCCAACCCCCTATGGTGATGATTGATGATGCTATTGCATTTTATTACTACTCCTTGAGCACATGTAAGATTTCATTACCATGTTTATTCCGTTTCTGAAATATTAAATGTCTTATTTGGTGGTGCATTTTCATCAAGCAAAAACGATTAAAAAAAAGTATTTGCAAGGCTTTTGGACATTAGATTAGACACCCCCTCGCGTTTTTATTTGACAAAAAATATTTGACCTATCAAAAACAAGTTTCAAAAGGTGCTTTCAAAACAATAGTAACAAAGCCGGTGTCACAATAGTACCAAATTCTTTACTGATCTCAAAAAATAAAAATAATAGCAATAAAAGTTTCAAAATGTACAGCTTATTTGTTGAGGCATGTTTATTACATAGAATATAATACATAGAGTGCAGTATAGGCATGCTTATTCTATTGCATTGTAGTTATGCTCACAAAATTTGGTCATACTTTATTGGAGGTTACAATGTGCGATGGGTTACGGCGAGTTCTTTAGAAGCTCGGTTGTTGGCTTGGAAAGTCGGGCGAGGTCGTAACGAGAGGGAGGAAAATCGGCCTATTCTTATTTTTGCCATTGTCGAGCTATTTGGGAAGAAAGAAATCGCGGGGTTATGGCAAACAAACTCCATAGAGCTGAAGGAATAATCATCAATGAAGTTAAAGCTTTGATCTTTCAAAGGGGCAATGCGAGAAAAATGGTTTTGGGGTAATTCATTTAGAGATCTCGTAACACACTTTGGAAAGTTATGATTGATAGCTCATAAATCTACTGTAACACAAAAAGGGGACCTTCTTGGGTCTTATTACATTTTCTTTTTATACATATTAACCTTACTCTTCAAAAAAAAATAGAGTGCGGTATAGCCGGATATTTTGATTTACGAACAGGGCACCACCCAAAGGTATTTTGGATGCATTGCTTTTAGAAAATAAGGCAAGTGGAAAGTCACAAAGATCTCCATATATCACAAACGACAAGGCTCATTTGACCCACAAGGAGATTAACCTAGCAGAGGATTTTTCTTGAGGAAGATATAAAGTTCAAGAAGGCGATTGATGCACGAAACAACTTGGAGACTTGTGTTTACAACATGAGAACCCATGCAGATACAATGACTAGAACGGATTGAACTTCTTAAAAGAAGACTAGAACGGTAACTTGACCTAATCTTGCACTAATCACTAAGTATATTAACCTAATGATACAATTAATCATTACACTAACTTAATTTTGGTATTAATATAAATATTTAGATAAGGGGTGACCTAGATTTACTTCTAATGTCTTACCCAAAAAAAAAAACGAGGCCATGATAGTGCTTGGCCCAATAACCCATACTTGCGGACCGTCAAAGACCTAGTCGAGGACATTGGGGACAGGGGCACACATTAGGGTTTAGGATGTGTTTATAAACTACTACTCCAAAGAGAAAGTTTCTCACTTCATCTATTCTACTCTCACTGAACCAAAATTCCGCGTTCGTTTGTCGCTCTCTAATCTGAATCTTGCATCATTGTAACTCAAGATCTCTTTTCATTTTGATTCTCTCTTTTTGACGAAATGGATGATGATTGGGGTGATCCTCACATGATGGATATAAACAATCAAGGTTCAACCCGTGCACTATGATTTCTCCTCTCAAAAATAAGGTTTTGAATTGCGTCCTCATGCTAAGCAAGGTGGAGTGGTGGACATGAGATTCCACATTCAGAAGCAGTTTAGATTTTTGATCTCCATGCACCAGGTTCAATTCAGATCTCCACATTCTGCAGCAGTTTAAATTTCAGATCCCCATGCACAAGTTATACTGAATTACTCAGTTTCGATCTCAATTTTAGAGTTTTATATTTGGATCTCAATTTTTAGTATGTATAACAAGTTAAACTAAGTTCAATTTTTATTGAACTTAGTTTCGATTGAGAATAATATCTCAATTTTTAGCACGACAAGTTATACTGAACTACTTAGTTTCGATCTCAATTTTTGAGTTTTATATTTCAGTAATTTTAAGTATGTATATATGTTTGATCTAAATCTCCATTTTTGGGTATATCTAACAATTGAGTAAGTTTGGTACTTGGTATTAGGCAACTAAATTGGGCAGGATAATGTTAATTGATGGGTTTAAAGGCACGATGCATTCTTCCATTGCTGTGTGGGAGTGTGTTAGAGATGTTTTGTTGGTCAGATCTAGTAAAATATGCCAGTGATGTTTGGTTTTGTTTTTATTTTCTTAGTTATTGGTATTGATTTGCACTCTATTCACCTAGATTCAAAATGGATTAAGAGTTAAATCTTGATTTAATATAGGTTCACGGAACAATTTCAAGAAGATACAAATAGTTATAATTGAACAAAAGTGCGTTAGAAATCCGCTGCACCCAAAATACTGCAAAACTTGGATGCAACACTGTTTGAATACGTCTCTACTGATTAGAGTACATTTAGGTTGCCACAATTCAGACTGTTCTCTACCTAGAGTTGTAAATTAAGTATCCATTACTAGGCAACCACATCGTAAACGTTTTCATTTACACGAAATATCAACTTTTCAGTAATCCTTAATTCAACTCAATTCAAAGACTTTAGTCACATTCTTTCACACTTGAAATATTAGTTCTGAAAAATCTGCTACTAAAACTTAGTTAATCTCACACTAACGACCACCTAAAGGACATGTTTTCACGTTTTGTATCGAAACCTAGATTTTAAAGAAAAAAAAAATTGAAACCCAGATCTCAAATAGCTTAATCATTTGGTAATTACAGGGCATTGGCATAGTATTAGTACCGAACAAGTGCACAACACTAACAAGGCTAATTCGTTCCAAAAAGAGATATTTGAATACTTCCAAATGCTTTAGATTACAAGAATGCCAATGTCTTATACTTCGGAAGTTAAGTTACCATTTTCTTCTTCAACTAGTACTTGTAGAAATCCAAATTACTGTCTTTTCATGCCCTTTGCTTCTACACCCTTCTCCATTAGTGTTTTCAAAGGATTTTAACCATGACTTTGGTATCACTACCCATAGTCATATCTCTTCTATGCTTAACTGAGATTATATATGTCTTTCAAACTTTACTCTCTTGACTATTGAAAATAACCAGAGAAATTTTACTCTCTTGACTGTTGAAAATAACCAGCGAACACCCTCCAAACTCAAACTTGATTTTCCTCTTTACTTAGAATTTGGTGTAGAAAGGGGCTTTCAACTTCCATAGCATGAGCATCAACCTAATCCTTCAGATTTAACAAAGTTGTATCAACAAGAATGAGAAATTCATCATGAATCCAAAGCCAACACAAAAAGGAACTTAAGCAATGATTTTGATTCCTACCTCTGGGGAAAGTGAAGATATTAGTCCATCAGATAAGTTAACAAGCTGATACTCCAAGACTAGCAGATTTGTTGAACTACCTTTGATTTGTTTGGTCGAAATTTCCGATTCAGCAGAACAGAAAATAGAACGTTGAAACACAACACCAAGATAGAATGATCGAGAATAAGGTTACATCTACAAACAAAACACAATCTTCCAACTGCGGGGAAGTGGAAGGAAGTGCAAAATCATGAAAGAAACAACAATGGGACTGATCAGATCTATGGTTAATCACATATGTATAGAATTAAGTAGAATTGTTTTGATTAGATCTATGGTGGTTGTGACTGCTGATGAAATTGAATTGTTTTGAGAGGAGATATCATAATGCTCAACAATTGAATTGAAAAGATGAAATAGAATTGTTCCGTTCTTCTTCTTCGATCTACCAGATTCCCATACAGAACTACTTTTACATCCATCTGTGTCTTTGTTGATTATTTCAAAGCTGATCTTGAGCTTCTTTTCTTCTGCAATCTGGAGAAGTTCATATCTAAGAAGAAGAAAGAGGAGTAGAAACCCTCTTGGGGTCTTGAAGAACAGTAATGTCCGACTTCAAAGAAATGAAGACCGAAAACACTTTTCGGAATTCGCGTAAAAATGCCTTTATCACAGGGGAAGCCTTACTAGCCGGTTGGCATGTAACGCGTATGGGCAGCAATTACGCGTATTCGCGTAAAAATGCCTTCACGTCTCTTGTTCCGGATAGCCCGGATAGCAAGTTCTGGAGTACTGTACAGATGAGCAGCAAAGTCGCATTATAGTGGAGGAGATTTTTGAATTCAAACTTCCAAGCTCGTCCAATTCAGGTTCACTAGTAACTTAAATTTGTCTTTTAGTATGATCGATTATTTTGTTTTTTTGGATCTTACTCAGTTGGTTATTGCTACTACTATTGTGTTTGCATTTCTTTATAACTATGATCAAAGGATGATAGTTCTATTTTTATCTTGAAGAGAGATCTGGAGTTCGAGACTGCAGTAGAAAAGAGCAATATGACCCTGTGAGTTCCTGGACAAAGAAGTTGTTTCACAAAAGCTTGAACAACTATATAAAAGGATTGAGTTCATTGATGCACTTTCAGCGTGGAAAGCTTCTATACTTATGGTTAGTTATCAAACTTCCTTGCTATTGGTAGACTTAGAATTTTCCTCAGACCTTCGATAGTTTAATGGGAAGTCGAGTTTTTTTTTTATCTTTCCAAGTAATATTTTTAGCCTTTGAAACAAGGATAACTATCTGGGCAAATCAAAAGTCCTGTATAGATTTTTGCTCATTTGTCATTACTCATCTACCCCCTTGTCAAGTCTTATAGAAACATTTTATCAAAGTATCATACAACGATGCTTCAAAAAAGTGTCATACAACGCGAAACTAAGACATCGATTTATTGTCATATCTCAAATGTATAAACCGTAACAACACTTGTGCGTCTTTAGCTAGAGATAGCTATCTCAGAGCTTCTCATTTATGATTAGTTACCTGTTGACATTTAATGATTTCCAGAGACTTAGTTTTACTCTAGAAAATGCAGCGGAAGGCGATAAAAACCTTTTGAATGATCTTACTTGTGTGCTCTTTATAAATTCTGATTTGTTATTTCTTGACAAGCCTACGGCATGTTACTTCACATTATGGTTTGTTAATTTTAAACTCAATTTAGGTCGGCAGCGTATTATGTTACCCAGAAGGAGACTTCTAACAGTTTAATCGGTGTATAAAAGAGATTGACAAAGTGAAAATTCACTTAAGGTATGTGGCATTTTCAACTGTTTTTGTTATTACATTTTTTTTTATTTGTTAAATATAAGCCTGAAAATCACTAGACAACATACATCTAGCCCAACGGGAATTTCTAACTGAGGAATTCAGTATGAGGATTCTATTTATATGATGTTTACCTTATTCTTATCAGCACTACTTTGTCCAAGCGAAAACCAAATCATGCAGCTCTAAAGACTACAAAATTGGAAATATATAGGTTAATATAAATTTCAAGCCCTTTAACTACAAAACTGGAATCATAAATGGGTTATTCAGAATTTTGAAATGTGAGCTTTACGGCTATTAGTTCCACAAGAATGCTTATGTCTCTGAAATAGTAATATTGAAAAACTGTGGGTTTCGTTTATATTCTAGGATATGAAGTATTAATATTGTCAATTCTCATAATAATCTTAAGTTATTATGGTTATGAGTCTGGGGAAAGGTACGAGTTGTGTATTAGCAATTTTAAGTTTTTAATTTTCTTGTTTACTGCAAACTTTTCCTTCTAGCACTGTTTAATGCTATTCGGGGTTCTTTTAATAGATGATCTTGTGTGTGGTTTCTTTAGAAATGTAATTATGGGTAATTAGTTTGTATTCATTTTGCAGAGGAAGTCCGAGTGATATAAAGAAGAGGTCATGGATAACAAACCTCAAGAGTTGGTAGCATGATTGTGTTGGTCAAGATTTCGGTTCAAGCTGACATGAATATGCCGCTGTGTGGGTTCAGATTTGGGTTTGAAGCATCAACAAAGTAGATTTCGATCAGCTTTACAAAATATGGACTTGCTTTGCAATTTTATTGTTAATTTCTTTTTACTAAGAATACTTTTCTATGAATTATATTGAATTACTTAAACTATATCGTACATTATTGTGTTCAACTTATTTAGTTCGGAATTTCAAGTTCACTCAATTCGAAAACTTCAAAATCTTTTTGTTCTTTTGATATTAATTATCTCACTTAGCATGTTACCGGTTAACATAAACTGACATCAAATGAGGATCTAATAATGATATTTTAAGCATTTACAGTGGCAGTTTTATCTCCAAAAAAATTACCTACGACGACAGGTTCATGAAAAAAATGTTACCTTAGTGCAAGAAATTAAGTTTTTGACGACAGTTTTACATAAAAGATGTTACCGTAACTAGTCAACAATGACAGGTTCATGTTGAAACTGTTACCTTAGTGCAGGAAATTGATTTTCTGATGACAGTTTTACTAATAAAATGTTACCGTAAGTCTTCAACAATGACAGTTTTTGGAAGGAACTGTTACCTTACAGCTATGAATCTGTAACAGTTTCTTAAAGACCTTTTGTAACAGAGGCTTTGGTGACAGTGCAAATATTTTTGAGAACTGTCATATAAATATTACGGTGACAGTTTTGAACTGTCATCTAAGCCCATTTTTGTACTAGTGAACAGCCAGTTTCAGCTGATCCTTGGTTTTGAATCTTTGATTCTCACACAGCTCATACCACTGCAATTTCTGCCCAGGTTTCGGGAGGTGGAGAAATCCGCACGGGTTTTGGATTAGACGGAGAATCATGTAGGTGGGGTAACTCGATGGAAAATGGTGTGTCCCAAGATGATTCAAGGCTTCTCCTAGCTTTGGAAACATATTCAGTCCCTGAAATAGATAAACACAATAGAGATTAGTGAGACTAGATAATGTAGGA
Source organism: Papaver armeniacum (assembly GCA_023531295.1). NCBI lineage: Eukaryota > Viridiplantae > Streptophyta > Magnoliopsida > Ranunculales > Papaveraceae > Papaver > Papaver armeniacum. The sequence continues at coordinate 8,010 of JAJJWW010016190.1, forward strand.
ATACATCTTTGGCATGACATATTTTAGTGTCGTGTGTAAAAATATATACAAGTGTAAGCAACATAACAAAGTTACAAGTGTTCTTTACAAGGAAAATACAGTAAGATCCACAGGCTGGGATACAGAGATTTGGAAATGATAACAGTATAACAATTAGAGGGAGAAGCAGATAAAATTATTACCACTGCCAGTATGACTTGGGCGGTGCCGCCGTACAATGCTGGAGTTATCATTGACGGAGGAATCCACTCTGCTACCGCTGGTAGGTGCTAATGGGGTTGAAGGTGTATTCAGGTTGAACACCCTTGAGTAACATTCGGTAAAGGGAGTTGTGGGAGTACGATCTACTGTTACTTGCGGAGATGCCTCTTTCGAGATGCTATTACGAAAAAAAAGATGGAACTCCTGGTGCTTCCTCCCACATAAGAGTTCAAGGTTTCTTGTCCGGTAATCAATATCCGTTGTCTACACCACAGAATGGAACCGAGAACGGACCATAGACTTGAAATCAGGTCCTGCTCAAAACCAGGTAGACCCGCTACTTGCTTCTTTATATCCTCCGGAGTAAACATTTCCTGGAAAACCAGATATTGTAAATGAACCCCGGTATATGCATCGTTACCGCTTCTCCGTACCCAATATCCATTGTAGTGCACATGGACTTTCATAACGGGCATCAAACAAAAACACCTGCAACTGAAACATATAAAAAATCATTACAACCCTTACAATATCTGAATATACAGTAGAAAAGTGAAAATTGCACCAGAAGGAACGAAATTCAATGAATTGGTCTTGCTAATGGCACCAAAAACACAAGTTGGCGACTTTGTTCTTTTTGCCATGTGCCACTCCAAATTATGAGACGACTAGTACCCCAATAAGGGCCTCCTTTGAATAAGTAGATATGGCTTCAATAACTACTTCAATGGTAATTACGAAAAGGGTGCAACAAAAGGGTGTTGAATAACTACTTGAACAAAATTTCATTGTGAATGAAGATAACCCAAATTCATTTTCTCACTCTGCAAAATCGTGCTCACAAATTGAGACTGACATTTCAGGAGACTGACTAACACGGCGATCCACAATGATATTAATCTAACTCTTGCAGTTTAAATCATCTTTAAAAACCGCACTACCAAAAGTAGCATTCGCAATCGAATTCGTACCCAACCCACTAAGAAACTCCTATTAACCCCTATTTGAAACCTATTTCATGAAATCAAAATGAAAAATTTTATCCAATTTTACATTATCATCATTTGTTAAAGAAAAATCAATATCGACAAAATACCACAATCAACTATATCATAACCTAACATGGCTTATTTTCGATCTATATGGAGAACCCTAATTTCCGATAAGACTCACATATTTTCGATCTACATGGATTTCAAAATCTAAAAAAATTAGAAATCAAAACCAAAAGGGTTTACAAAATCAAACATTATTATGATTTCTGGAAAACGGGATTTCCCATACCTGATATGTAGATCTTATAGATGAGCTTCACTTTAGGAAAAAAGGAAGAGCTGAAGTCGAAGATATGTGGGAGAGCTGAAGTCGAAGATAACGAAGGTGTGTGGTGTGTTCCGTGGGAGAGATGGAGTCGAAGATATAAGTGAAACCCAGATTAAATTAATGTCACCATTAGCCTAATAATTCTTCTTTAATCCCGTATAATTCTTGTATAATCATTTATTCTTATACAATACCGTATAATATTTCTATAATTATAATTAATCTTTTTGTTATTATGATTAATCTTTTTGTTAATTATGATTAGTGTTCGATGTGTAGAAGAAAGAAACATGGATGTCTACACAAATCAAACATCATGTTATGCCTAAATTATGGATGTCTACATATCCTCACTACACATCCACGTGGCATCGGTAAAAAAATGGTGGGGCCGCAGTCAAAAATAAACTTACCATAATATTATAAAAAAGAAAAAAAAATAATAAAAAAATCGGATGTCTACATATGAAGCGTACTTTTAGGACAAAATCTGGTATTTACAGAAAAGACCGGGGCATACTTGTCCGTTGACCGGTCATGGTCACACTTTTGGAACAAATTTCATTTTGGTCATAGTTTTGGAAGAAAACCACTTATCAGTCACACTTTTGTGTAAGTTCCCCTGAAAACCCCATTTCTGAAACCGCTGATACCTATTACTCAAATCAACCATTTCTCTCCTTCCCTCCAAGGTGTATGAGAGACAAAACCTATATTCTATTGGTAACCCATTGGTGATTCTGGTGGTTGTACTGTGGATATCAGTGAATGTCGTGTTCATAATGAAGAAGATGGTTAATTGAGGAAGGCAGGAAGGGATTGTAACTAGTGGGAAGCCGCCGCCGTTATTGGTTCGAGTGTTTGATGTGTTATTTATTTATATAAGGAAGATAATCTCACTGAAACCCTTACAAAATCATTTTCACTAGGAGATCCTTTGAGTTGTATTTGGTCCAGTTTTTGCTCCATGCTCCAAGTTGTACATAGAAATTGCAAAAATTACATCTTACACGTACAAAAGATAACTTGATCATTACTAGCCGGTTGGCATGTAAATGTATATGCTTTCAAGTGATTTACTAGTGGAATATAATGTCAAAAGGTGATTCATATAATGTAATTACATTCCCTTCCAATTCAAGGATATTTTACAGGTTTTATAAAAAAGATTTTTGAGAGGAAAATTGGTAGTTAGAAAAAGAAATTAGAAGTGTTTCTCATACAAGGAGTGCAAGTTTCGACTATCAAGGCCTGCAAACTATTAATCCTATAATATCCGAGGATTTGATTAATTCAATTCTCTGAAATATCATCCATATTCTTAGAAAATATCTTAACCTTACCGTACAAAAAAGAGGTAAGCAAAAATATGACAATGTAAATAAAATGAGGTTCATACGGGGGCATCCACTCACCATACAAGACTTATCTCGTTACAAAGCCTGCACATCAATATATAAATGGACATTATTTATCTACAAGTCATGCTGAACCATCAAACATGGCAGTGCTAGCTAGCCTCCAAACCCTTTAGCCTTATGATCCAGCTAAAACGACACCACATTGTATTTGCGTCCATTTAGAAAACCATCCAAGATTCCAGCAACTTTGGATCTAGTCATTTAGGACCCGTTGAAGGGATAACGTGAAAATTGGAAAGTAACGTATAATATTGAAGTAGTTCTCGGACATGTTTCTCACTACAAATTCAAGTGGCTGGTACATCAAATCCATAACTAAAGCTCACTTGGACTGCACATTTTTAGTTACAGAGATAACAAATTTATCTAGAATTCCAGTCTATGTTGTAAAAGGCGAGCGCCTTTGGAGCTTAAGCGCCAAAGGCGCACTAAGCCCAGAACCAGCGCCTGAGGAATTCGATTCTACACTGCATTCCACGCCGGCGCCTTAGGCGAACGAGTTTGGCGCTTTTAGCGCCTCGAGGAAGTGTTAAGCGCTAGCTTAAGCGCCAAAGGCGCCATGGGTAGGTGGTAAACATCTGGCTGGAGATTGGAGAGTTTGAGGAGATTGATTCTGCAACATTTTCTCTATTCGGGGGGATTTTCTGGTTTTGATGAAGGGGTAGTAATGAGGTAGGGTCATTTGAATTGCTAGAGGAGATGGTGAAAATAAAATATGCCGACTTGAATCTGGTTATGCTCGGTTCCCTTGCTCATGGAAGAATTCACTAATTTCTGGTGCTCTGAAGCTGTTTGCAGTTATTATTATTATGAAGGGAAAGGAAGCCGCTGTATGACAATTTTGGGCTCAATCACTCCGATCCATTTCAGCAACAATCAATCATAAAAATATGGAAAGATCATTAATTTTTGAGATGATAATATTGCTACATATCTACTTCTTCCTCGATTAGTGATTGAAATATGGAAACTTCATTAATAGCGATATAAGAGCATCTCCAAGAGAGGGTCGATTAATTTATTTTTAGTGACACATAGGATTTTAGATCCCCGTTTGGCATAAATCCATTTCCAACAGTAGGGTCCTACAAGTTCGGAGGGACCAATTACTAATTATGAAGGTGTTCAAGAAAGTTTTATTTACACCTCCGGTTGCACCTCCAAGTCATTTTTTTAACCAATTTTCTTTTAATTCTAAGGGTTAAAATTCTCACTGTTGGAGATGGTTTTTTAGATATGAGGTCCTACATTTACTCTATGTGTAGACCTCATAAATAAAAGCACTAAATAAAAAATCCACGTAGAATTTTTTACACCTTCGTTGGAGATACTCTAATAATCTTGCTACATGTCAACTTCATCCCCAATCACTGGTAAAAATATGGAAACTTCATTAAAGTGAGATATATTATCACGGAAATTCCAACCCATGGAGGCATGGCAATGAATGACCAAAGTATAGAAACAACATAATAATTTTAAATCAACAACTTGATTGATTTAGTCTTAAGGGAGGATAGTTTAAGAGGCATTGACATCAATGAGGTTAATGAGGTCGGCCATGCTGCTGGTGGTAGTGGATTAGGAATTAGGGATGAGGCTGTTTGACAGAATTTGTGAAAAAGAGAATGAGATCCAATTTTGTTGTCTTTTTTTGTTTTTTGTTTTTCCAGTTGATTACTTTTTTTACCTCCGAAACTTTAATGGGGACTGTGCTCTTTTCATTAATCTACGATTCAGTGGTATAAAAACTTGGTAGAAGTCTGAAAGAGAACAGATCGTATATGGAACCCTCTCTCCATTTTTCAACACTCTCTCTCCTCTTTCCACTCTCTCTCCATTTTTCGTTCAATAAAAACCCAGTTTCATGAAAAAATATCTTGCTCGGATCTAAGTCTATAAGACTAGATCCGAGCAGGACTCTTGTTCTCATTCTGTTTTGGGGGGTCAAGTTTCCATCTTCAGTGTGTTTTGAGGGACTATTGTTAGCTAATTTTTAGTTTGCATAGTGTTTTGTCTAGGAGCAATGAACAATCAAGTTTCCAGGGTTATGCAAAAGTTATTGCAGAGGGTCTTTTCCATATTAAGTCGCTTGCTATCTCTTCTTTCAACCTCTAGTCTGTCCTGTTGAAGTTTCAAATCAAAAGAGCTACTTTTTTTCGTTTTTCTCCGACAAAATCATGGCCATATCTTCTTCTGCTTCCTTGTAACGACTATTGGGTTTGAATCATGTAGACGAGGGTGATTCCTTGAGATCGGGTGATTCATTTGGGTGTCGTGGTGGTGGTTGTGTGGTTAACGATGGCGGTGGTGGATAGTGAAAAAGGTGGTGTGTTTTGATCGTGTTGCTGATATGAGCGACTAGTTGTAATCGACAAAGGGTGTCCAATCAAGTCTATGATGTGGCCTTGAACATCATGGTGGTGAAAGTGGTGTTGGATCTCAAATCAGATGGTGTCTCCGGGCGGCGGCGGTGATGACTGCGGTCTTTACTTTGGGTTTTCTAGGTTTCCACTCTTTTGTGGAAACAATCTAGTTAGGGTTTCTACAATTACTTGGTTTGTTTCAGGGCTTGTAAACAATCGGTTATCTGTGGGCTTTTCACAAATATATCTTGGGCCTTCCAATTATTGGTAAGGATTTCAATTTCTTGTAAGAACATGTAACGGGATTTCATTGGGATCAGTCTATGTGGGTATACTAATGTGGGGTTCAATCACTGTGGGGTGTGCTAATGTACTAATATCCATTTATATATATAAAAACTATCTTTACCGAAAAAAAAAAAAAAAAGAACAGATCGTATATGTGGTCGCCTAGGGAGCCTCGCCTAATACAACATAGATTCCAGTTACATCCGAATTACTTCAAAACTCAGATGCAACACAGTTGGGTTCTCTGAAACAAATACTAAGCATAGAACAAATACAATAGCAATTTCTAAACCAAAATTTCATAAAACAAATACTCAAACCCAAAGTTCAAATTACTTACTAATTTGGTGGTGTAATCCCCAAATTGTTACACAGAAATGTCTTGAACCAAATCAATTGACCATGGTGGTAGTGATGAATCTGATGTCCGTGACCATCAGAAGAATCAGTGACGTATCGATGAGTTACTCTCCATGCAGAGTAACGAACTTAAAATGCAACTCCTATTCCCTTTCAATTAAAAGGTATGGGGCCAGATCTGGGAAGAAAGAACAGCAGGTACTAGAAAATCAACGCTTTTCCCTCCATCTTTCCAAAGTATATGAGACACAAATCCCGTATTCCATTCATAACCAATTGGCTATGGTGGTGGTTGTACCGGGGATAACAGTGATGGCGGTGTTGATGAAGAATATGGTTAACGTAGGAAGGCAGTGGGGTTGTAACTAGTGGGAATGCGCCGCCGTAACTAGATGGAGTGTCTGGTGTGGTAGTTATACAGTAAGGAAATCTTGTTGAAACCCTAACGCCTATTGACAACAAACTAATGGCCCACGAGACGAGGCACGTCATGAGCCCACACCTCGTTGACATTAGGCCCAAGGTGTTGTTGGTATAAATAAGGTGTGAGAATAATTTAATTTGGAGACCACACAAGATCTTGAGGTGTTGTCAAACAATTTCATAGTGCCAATGTGCCTTGTGAACTTGTAATCCTAAGAATTTCACATCAGTTTTCTAACCTCAACGAAGCCAAAGGACTAGTCGGTGTACAAAAGATGTCTTGATCATTACTACCCGGTTGGCATGTAAATGCATATGACAGAAAGAAGAAACAAAAGGTGATTCATAATATTTCCAATTACAATCGCTTCTAATTCAAGGAGGATGTTTTACGGGCTTTAGAAAAAATATATTAACAGTACCAGGATGAAACATGAGTGAGAAGAATAGTAGTGAAATGATATCCAACCTAGTTCTGACCTTCATTTATCACATCTAGCACTCATGTCCGTAATCAGAGTGATACCGCGACCACCATATTGTCGGCTAGTTTGGAGCAGAATCTCATTGGGTTGTGCTCATTTGCCACTCACCTGTTGAAAACAGATTAGACATATTAATAAACATAATATTCACAGGAATCAATTGAACAGATAAAATTAAGATGACCAATGTGGAAGTGTAAACAAGTAAAGAAAACGAGACTTCACTTTAAAGAGGAGAAATCATAAGGCGGATAACAAACATGATTGCAGTGTCTGTAATCGTGTACGTGGAACCGTGTACGTGAGGTTCCACAGTATTTCATTCACAACCCTCAACTAGATTTACACCAAGATGAACTGCCAAAATTCTATTGTAACTTAGAATCTGATGAATGCCCCGATGCTTTACGTCTGTTAAGGCTCATTATACTTCTGTTGTTCCAATTACGACACCAAATAGTAAATCACGGAGTTCTTGGTGCACCTGTCACATAACATCGCATTAACATTTCCGGTTAACCATCTAGATATAATCTCTGAAGTTAGATTACAAAATATTATAAAGCTGATAAATTTATGGATTCACATAGCATATATGATGGCAATGCTGTGTCATGATGCCAACTAGAGCTAAGTTTAAGGGAAATGCTGTGTCATGATGCGACCTAGTTTCAAAACCCATTAAAGAAGTATGCCAAGCTGGTAACCAAGACAAATGAGAATAATGCAACGGACCCGCTGGTTTACTGATTCTTCCATCCATGAACTTTTTTTCTAAAAGGTTTTGTTTAAAAGAGGCTAAGAAGTATCATATCTAACTGTAGGCATCTCAGTCATTCGCGAGATTTTTTTCTTCTAATGTACCCTATTTTCATCTCCAACTGTTCACCAACAAACCCATACAAGTACAATCATTGTCATCACTCAAAACCAAATATGACAATGCAGAGCTTATAAACCTATTACAAGACACTCAGATAACCTAATATGAAGGAACATCAAATCATCCTACACTAACATCCCTAAGCATAGCCAGAGATGCTAGCTCATCCCAAACTGATTTACTTGGGATAACCTCCAATGTGGACAGACTACTAATGTCAATCCAAAATGGTAACACCCCAACTCAGCAGCATCTCCACCGAACAAACTCTGACAAATACATTGTTCACAATCAAAACTGAGAAGTAAGTAAAATTATCACATTCAAAACAAACTGCTAAACCATATAAACTCAAATTTGTGTTTTAGCGTACCAAATTTCATTCACTGTCGGGAGGATTCTTTGCTTTTCTTTTTGATAAGAAAAATCATAGTCGCGTTAATAATGGACTCTTAGTGCCTCCATACATGTAAAAAAGCTCCTCCACTGAATTCACACATTTGCAATAACCAATTGAACCACTAAAATCTAAGCATAACAACCAAAATGAAAGCTATAAGATCCATTTGCATGCTGGCTACATAAAAGAGATGTTTGTGTGGTTGCAGGAACTTATTGATGAGTTTTTATTAGAAGGTTTCTGCAGAGTCCAGTTGACATAATATAAATAGATATTAGTTACATCACATTGGATCCAGCTAATGTGATTCAAGCACTACATTCTTTTTATTGGTAACCAAGTATTTATGACATAGATTTGAAGGCATATACTTGGAGCAGAACATACTTTCTAATGTGATTGAATTGCAACATAAAATTAATGACCATACAGCAAAACTCACATAAGTTGTAATCAAATCCTTTGAAGAACAATAATTAGGCCGACCGAGCGAAGCGAGGGAGGACTTTATATATGGTGACTTTGTGTCAATGTGAAGCGTGACATTTTTTTCCAATTAGACACAAAAGATTGGATTTGGTTCAACGATGAAAGGACGACACATTGCCCTCTAAATCAAAATTTTCTTTTTTTCATTTAGACATTTTCGTAAATAAACTCAAGAGGAAGGGCACTAAGGTATTAGACATTTTCGTAAATAAACCAAAGAGGAAGGGTAGTAAGATATTAGACATTTTCGTAAATAAACCAAAAAAGAAGGGTAACTAGATATAAAAGCCAAATTTTATTATAATTCCTTATGTATCCTATTTCTTTAGGGTATAATTGACAACCAAACTTTAATATAACATATCTAAAAATCCGTGCCTTGAATTTTATAAATTTTATCTCGTTGGAAAGGTTTTAAAAAAATCTACGCAATGAGTATAAACAACAATATTAAATTTAGAGTTTTACGAAAAATTTGGAAAAATATTTATCATTTTAGGCACAATTTTGAAAATAACTCGGAGATCCATTTTGCAAACTTCCACAAAAGGATACATAATACTTTATGTAACCATATTTTGGTTTTATGCATCAACTAATTTTCTTTTGCAACTAATAAAACGATGTACTCTCTCCGTTTTAAGAAAAATGATATTTTCACTTTAGCCATAAATTTTTTTTTACAGTCCAATTGCAGGAGTGTTTCCTTTTTTCTTCGGTCGGCCTTCCCACCGTGGCAGCGGTCATCTAGTTATAGGTCTGTTGCACATGCACCATGATTCGGAAAGCTCATGCAATTAATCAAAATATACAAACCGCAGACTCTAAAGAAAAGAAAAATACCATGGTTTTGTCATCCAGTCATTTTCATTCAAAGCCGATTTTTTTTTTTAAAAAAATAGTTCATACAGACACTTCAATATAGTACAAAGGAACAAATGAACCTGTATTTGAAACCGTTACCGAAATTATATAAATTGAATGTGGTGTGTTTAGCATACCAAAATAAATCAACCAAGGAATTGAGATCATAATCACTAAAATCAAAACAACTTACAAATGTGTACAAATCCTTAAATGAGGAAAATTGGTAGTTACAAAAAGAAATCAGAAGTGTTTGTCATACACCTACGTTTGAATTTCAACTGTCTTCACTATACGTAGAGGACTAGTAGCTTTGTAAGTGACTGATAGATTAGCAGTAACTGGAGGAAACATGAAATAGCAGTATAACACCCAACCTAGTTCCGACCTCCATTATCACATCTAGCACTCATGTCCATAAGCTTGCTAGATTATATCCTAAATCCTAACAACAATTTTTTTTTTTTTTTTTTTGGTAGGTTCTGCAACTAATTGCATACCATGACCACCATATTGGTCTGCTTTTTTTTTTGAGGCAGCATTTTATTTGATCGTTATTCTAATGTGTCATTCACCTGTTGAAAACAGAATGGACGCTAATTAACATAATATTTTCATGAATCAATTGAACATGAACAAGATAGAAATGTAAGCAAAAAATATTTAAGTCACCAACTGACTGGTATAACAAGAATAACTTGGAAGAGAAAAACTCATATACACAACCAAAGGAAGAACCTGGCTGGTATAACAAGACCACACAATGTTAGCCTGACATAACAAGACTGTGCAGTTTTGACTATCAAGGCGTGCAAGCTCAATCCGTATGCTTTCTTATAATTAAAAGTCGCCACATTTACAACCAAAACGTTGCAAGTGTTAAGTTTAATCTGTGTGTCTATTCAGCTAGACTCATAATGGATGGAGAATCAAATCTTGGGTAGATCTGTAGCCTTAGAAAAGAAAAGAATAGTTGTCCTCACAATCCAAACCCTAACCCTAAAGATCGACAATAACAAACATATAGTCTCATCTCATGTTTTTCTTCATCTTCCGGATCCATCATCGATGGGAAAAACAAAAACCTCGAATACTTTGCCAACAACAACTTGCCGCCCCTCGATCGTAATGATATTTCCTCTCAAAAAAACTACCGTTCCCAACATTCCCTGCCATTTCTTAGATTCTTTTCGAATTTGGTTGTGGAAGATGCATATTTCTTTGATTCAAAGGATGCATGTTCTTGGGCTCATGTTAAACAGATCTGGCTCTTATTCAAAAGTGAGATTTAACTTTTGTATTAGTGGACCTGTCTTAGATGGTCTTTAACTACTCTGAATTGAAGATCCTTTCAGTTTGTATGTGAAAAGCCGGGTTAATGAATTTAAGAGTAATTTTAATTGTTATTTGCATTTATTGCTTATTTTCTGGTCTCTCAACCGTTCCATTCAACAATTGGTGAAATATAGCTTGTTCATGAAAATTGGAACATTTAGCTTCGTTCAATTTTTTTTGTTGGAGTTCTTCACCCTGTCCATTTGCAAGTCCAAATAGCTAATTGGTGGTTATTGAAGAAATGCAAAAGGTTCGTTGAGCAAAAATAGACTTATTAGCTGAAAGCCTGAAATATGATGCTTCATGTAATAAGTCATCCCATGGGGGCTGCCTTTGTGTTTTTACCAATGGGCAATGGTTCTATCACAGCAATGATACCTGGTCGAATGAATTTGGCACCATGGATTATCTCAAGCCTGAAGTAATGCTATGATGATTTTTTTAAGCAAATTCGCAGCATTTATTAACTATTTACATTAAACAGCAATAGGCCCAACGTTGGTTGGGATTAAAATTGCCCAAGTACTTTTTATAGCCAATTATCGGGTATAGGGTTCATTTAAATTCTATCAATGTATTAGTGGCAGATGGTGGTGGTGGGTACTCGGTAATGTAGGTTGAAGTAGGAATGGACATTTCTTGGAACTCATATCCTCGTCTGTTGTTTGGGGGGTTTTGAACAACATACTCTTTTTATCAAGCTTAGTAAAGGGGCGGCAAGAAACGGTAGAGGGGCGGCAAGTGTGATAGCAATGTCCCTCTTATTGGTTAGGGGGTGTCCTATAGGGGGTGTAGATTGACTAGATTACCCTTTTCACCTTAAATTAACCAAAATCAAATCAATTTTTTTAAAACCTAATGAATTAGAAAAAATCAAATCGTTTTTTTTTCATCTTCTTCTTCATCTACTCTTCTCCTCCATCAACCCTAACCTCCATTAAAAGCTGAAAAATTTCATCGTCTTCGATTAATCGGCGATTTGAAAAATGTTTGGAAAAACCCGAGTTAGGGGTTTAGTTTATCGTCTTTGGATTTAAGTTAATTTTTGTATCAAAAATTAGGGTTTTATATGAAAATTGAAATTGAAATTTCTGGGTTTATGCTAGTTACGGTTGATAATAATTCAAATACGAACCGTAACTGTAGATTGGGTTGATGTTACGGTTGGTTTAAACTCAAATACCAACCGTAAGTTTTTAGTTTTGAGAATATGTTCAGTTACGGTTTTTATTTGCATCATATTTATCAATCGTAATTGAGTTACGGTTTGTTACTCAAATAACCATACCAACCGTAAATAATCATGTGTCTTAAGAATTTATCAAATAATGATTTACGGTTCAAAAGTTAAGTTGACACACCAACCGTAGGGTAGTTACGGTTTGTCTCGATTCACTAGTTACCAACCGTAATTTAGTTACGGTTGTTGTCCAACCAACCGTAACTGGTTTTACGATTGGATCTTCCCCAAATTTAACCAGTTACGGTTGGTATTCGATAACTTACGAACCGTAACTAAGAGTTACGGTTGGTCACGAGCAAAATTGCAACCGTAAGTTCTTCTGAAAATTCAAAAGTTTTGATTTTGTTATGTAATTTAGATAATTTTGAGCGAGAAAAAGCTAATTGGAACTAATTTAGAAGTATATATCGGGTCAAATGGAATCACTCATTTTGGTTGAGTGAATCAAAATCTAGTGGTTTCACAAATATCACATAAGTTTTCTTTTTCTTCTCCTCTAAAATTTTTTTTATAACTCTAAAAATCTGATTTTAGAGTTATAATAAGTGAAAATTGATTATCATCACTAATCTTGATTATTAACAATAAGGGCTAATTAGTCATTTCCAGATTTTCATTGATAAGGGACACTTGAATTTCCTTGTAATGACCTTTTTTATCTTATTAGTTGCCGCCCTCTACCATTTAGGTTTTTGATCAAAATTTCTTATAGATAGTTCGGTCAGAAATAACGGTCAGTTATAAAATATGTGTGGGCCGTTAAATCCAATATTGAAAACACATCCACGATCATAATTTAGAGCTAAATGACCTGCGTAGATCTCTAGCCATCTTACTAATATAAAGAAAAGAGCTCTTTTTGGTAGGAGACCTCCTAAATTACTTGGTTGTCCCTATTTTTTACATATTTACATAAATATCATTGTTTTAAAAATATATCAAAAAAATTTAAAACTTATTATCTTTCAAAATATACACCGGATTTTTTAAAAATTTATATATTTGAAAAGCTCTTTCAATTATCTACGTAACGATTACAAATAAGAATAGTAAATTTTTATTTTAGGAAAAAATTCCATAGCTTTCAAATTTAGTATTGTTGGATGAGTAAAAATTTAAGCATGTGCATCGCACATGTGTCCTTACTAGTCTTACTAATGAAAAGACTATTTGTCCTCAATTCATATCCTTCTCCATCCTGTGCAGTTAGTGCATCAGTGAAAAAAACAATCCAATCCCTAACCCTAAAAATCAACAACGCCAAACAGATCTTCTCATGTTCTTCTTAATCTTCATGATCCATCATCAATGGAAACAAGAACAATTACTTACCCCAACAACTTGCCGCCCCTCACAATGATTTTTCCTCTCAAACAAATATAGTTTTTTCCCATGAATGTCCTGCCATTTCATAGATCCTTTTCAAATAACAGCGTACCTGATGGAAGAATTTGGTTATCGAACTTCCGTTGTTGAGGAAGATCTATATTTCTTGGATTCATTCATCGATGTCTAAAAGATGCATGTTCTTGGGCTCATATGTTAAACGGATCTACAGATCTGGATTTTATATTTATTTTTATTCCAAGTGAGATTTAATTTTTGTATTAGTGGACCCGTCTAAGATGGCCTTGTGCTATTATGAATTACAGATCCTTTCATCAGAAATCATATAATTTAGGATTAATTTTAATTGTTATCTGCATCTATTGCTTGTTTTCTGGTCTCTGAAATAGTTTCATTTACCACCGACAATTGGTGAAATATATCTTGTTCATTTCTGGTCTTCATCTTCATTATCCTACCAATGGGTGGTTAATGAAATATGCAAAATGTTGAGCAAAAATAGATTTATTAGCTGAACTACGATGCTTCTTCATATAATAAGTCATCCCATGGGGGTTGCCTTTGCCTTTTAACCAATGGGCAATGGCTCTCTTATAGCAATAGTATTTGGTCGATTGGATTTTGGATCCATGGATTCTTTCAGGCCTGAAGTAATGCTATTGATGAATTTTTAAAGCAAAATCGGAGCATCTATTAAAATCGAGCAACAGACCAAGAGTTAATAGTCTATGTGCTACGCACAAAGAACACTATTAATGGGAGAAAGCTTTGCATTGTTTTTCAATGAAACCCTCTATAAATTTACTTGAATCCGTAAACTTAATTTCGTAGATCCGTAAGTGAATGATGTTTGTTTTTCTTATTGTGTGAGAGACAACTAAACGAGTGGATGGTGAATTAAAGGGGAATTGCTGTAGATTTACTTTCAATGGATTACAATGAACTGAAAATAGCCTGTGTTGGGGAGGACAGAGATATCGGTGGAGTGCTTCTGTTTTGTTTGTGCGGGAGGGTTTTTAGAATTTTAAGAAGTAGTTATTTATTAATGACACACATGAAAGACGTACACTATTAACTTGAGAGTGTTCTTTGTGCGTAGCACGTACACTATTAATGGGAGAAAGCTTTGCATTGTTCTAAATATGCTCAACTAGCGAACAAAGAAACCAAATCTCATAACCCGCAAATTCCATTCATCATAACCACCCCCGCAAATCAATCAAGAACTTCATTTGAGAGTCGCACTCAAGCTTCAAGAATTTTCATTCAATACCAACCGATTCACCTCATATAATTCTTCATCTACTTCCCACAATTCAACACAACCTAATAACCTCAACTCCACCCTCTCCGTATCACTCTCACGCATTAGGGATAAATTTGTTGCAGAGTAAGAGGAGGAATAAGATGGGTTTCTAATTAGGGATAAATTTGTAAATTCATATAAATTTTTAATAAAAATTAGAGAAAATAATATAAAAATAGGTCAATTAAAGTCTTTGACAGTCAACTAACGGTCCAGGTACCAACTCTTAATATTTTAAATGTTGGGTACCAAAGCAATGCCTTGGACATTTGCTGGGTACCAAACATTAAATAACCCTATTTTAAACTAGACAGAATGTGGGTTGAGCATAAGGAGTTTGTGGAGAAGGTTCAACAGTAGTGGGATGTGATGACTTTCAATGGTAGTGCAAGCACACAATTTTTTCTTAAATTGCAGAATTTGAAGCACTTAATTAAGCTGTAGAGATTGTTTGAATTTGGAAGTGTGGCTAGGGAGAAAGTAGTTCTTACTGGACGCATACATGACCTGAATATTTTAGAGGAAGATGGAGCTTTGTCGAGACAATATTTAGAAGAAAGGACTCAATGTAAGCTGAAGTTAAAAGGTATAGAAAAAATGGAAGATAGAAAGTGGCAGCTAAGGGCTAAGCAAAACGAGTTTAAATGGGGAGATTCGAACACAAGATATTTTCATTGCATTGCCACTGCAAGAAGGAAACGTAATACTTTTCCAAACTTCAAGTTTGAGGGGATGATTGTTTTGATCAAAACATTATCAGGGAAGAACTTTGAAGTTTTTATATTAATCTTTTTACTCAACAAGATGAGGTTAATCCGTACAAGGAGAATCTTAATTTTCCAACGGTTAAAGAGGTAGATAAATTTTGGCTTGAGAGGGAGTTCACAGAGAGTGAGAGTGAAGTTTGGGATGTTGTAAGGAAAATGGATTATAACAAGGCCCCAGGTCCAGATGGGTATACGGCTGAATTTTTCAAGAGTTGTTGGAGCGTGATTAAAGAAGATTTAATGAACCTTATCAAGGATTTCCACCGGTTTGGTTCCATAGATTGGCATTTTAACTGCTCTTTTATTACTTTAATTCCTAAGAAAGAAGATTCTTGTACCCCAAAGGATTTCCGCCCGCTAAGTCTCATCGGCAGTGTATACAAGATTGTTTCTAAGTTGCTTGCAGTAAGGTTGAAGAAGGTAATGCCGGATTAAATTTCGTCTATTCAAGGTGCCTTCATTCACGATAAAAAAATTCTTGATGGAGTTCTTATCGCAAATGAGTGTGTAGATAGCATATGGAAGGCTAAGAAACCGGGTATTCTATGCAAGATAGACATGGAGAAGGCTTTTGACAACAAAAATTGGCATTCTTTGTTTACGATTCTTCATAAACATGATTTTGGCGCTAAATGGATTTGTTGGATCAAATGGTGCGTAATTACTTCTCATTTATCTGTGCTAGTTAATGATAGCTCCACGGAGAAATTCAAACCAAGCAAAGGACTAAGGCAAGGTGACTCTTTATCCCCTTACCTTTTTTTGTTAGTTGGGGAGGTTCTTTCCAAGTTGATTAATGATGCGGTACAACGAGGCCAACTTATTGGTTTCCAAGTGGTGGAGCATGGTACAATCATCTCTCATATTCAATTTGCGGATGATACTCTTATCTTTTTAGATGCAAATGTTGTGGAAGTAAGGAGACTTTTTATCATTTTGGCGGTGTTTGAATCCATCATGCATGAAGTTAAATTTGGACAAGAGTATAATGATTAGCGTGGGAGCGGATCACGGTTATTGAGGCGCTTTCTAAAGAGCTTGGATGCAAGACAGAGAAGTTTCCTTTCAAATACTTAGGGATTCCAATAGGGGAACATTGGAGAAGTACTATAGTTTGGGAGCACGTTTTGATAAGAATGGAGCTGGGGTTGGAAACTTGGAAGAAAAGAACTTTAAACAAAGCAGGTAGACTCGTTTTGATTAAAAGTTGTCTTGCTAGTTTACCAATTTATTACTTGTCCTTATTTCATTTGCCGGTGAGTGTAGAAAAGCGAATGGTGAAGATTATGAGGAATTTCTTAGGGGGTGTTGTGGAGGGAAGAAGAAAGCTTGTGTGGGTTTCTTGGAAAAAGGTTAGTAAATCTTTTGAGAATGGTGGTCTAGGTGTTAAAAACCTAAGGTTTACTAATAAATCTTTACTTGTGAAATGGATTTGGAGAATTTCAAGGAATAAGCATAGCCTTTGGAGGAAGATTGTAAATCAAAAGTTTAAAAGGAACAATGAATTGCTAATGCCGGATGTTGATAATAATCCACAGTGCCGGAGTCAATGGAAGAATGTGGTTAATTTGGTTCCTAATATTCATGACTTGGTTGTTTTCACGATAAGGAATGGAAAAGGCACTTGTTTTTGGAAGGATAAATGGATGCAAAGGGGTCTTTTACAAGAAATTTTTCTGGTTGCTTATAAAGCTTTCTTCATGTTTTATTTTATTCCTTAGGTATTTAGATTTTCAAGTACCTAAGGTATTTAGATTTTCTTTAAGTAGTTAAAGTTGAGCGTTATGTATTTGATAGTTTGATCGAGAGGAGAGTAAAATTTAAGAATTAATTTTTCTTAGGTATTTGGATTTTCTTCAACCATCAACATCAAAAGTTGTATCAAATCATCAAAATTTAGATTAATCAACAAACTTTCTTCATGTTTTATTTTATTTACAAAAAAAAAATTTGTTATTTCACGTAATTTTTTGCTCGAATTATATTAGAGTAGGATCAGTTGTTACAGAGGAGACAAGGAGAAAAACAGAGTTCCACCTTCCACTATGCGCCTATATTTACAGCTAGGTTTTAATAATAAAGGGCATTCCCGGTCCATTGAGGTTTCAAGGATTTTGTGAATAAAAAGCTCAAATGGTCATAGAATCACAACAAATGCTACTTACCTAAAGTAAGAAGCCCTATGTTAACGGTTCCTTCAATTCCACTATGCGCCTTTACAGCATTTGATAAGGGTAAAATTTAAGAATTAATTTTTTTTTTTATTTAGCTCAAAGTAAAAAAAGTTGCACAAAAAATGCAACTACATGTTTTATTTTATTTACATAAAAAAAAAAAACATACATTTTTTTGCTCGAATTATAAGAAGCCCAAGGAGAAAAACATGAACATATGTCCATAACAAACTATGCACCATTACCATTACCATATATAGCCTAAAAGTCTACATATAGAATAAGAGCTAGTTTCACCTTTACGATGCTACTTACAAACTTAACAGTCCGTACAGAATTACAAACCCAATGAAGCCCAAGTAGTTTCACCCATACAAGCCCATCCCAACTGAAACCTAAAGTTCTTGACAACCAGTATCACAGTTTCCCGGCCACCATCACTGCCGCCACTGGTCCCAGGCTCCACCGTCTGCCGCCGCAGCACCCCACTTTCACCATTGCACCCAATAGAAGTCACAATACCAATCACACCACCACCATGATCTTCACGAAAACAGTCATTTTATTCATTATTGATAATTGGATTCGAGAGGAGTAACACGATAAAGTCATACATGTTGTAATATTTTCTATTTAGTAAGGATCATTCAAATCTCATCATCCTAGAAGCAAGGAGATTCAGACCTATATTTCTAATTTATTCTTTTAATGTACATCTCCTTCTCCTTTCATTAATAAAAGATTTAAGTGTTGAAATCATGTTTTCACATGAAGCCTCCAAAGTCTTGAGTTGACCAGCCGCAACATAAAAGAATCGAATGTCAATTTCAAACACGCACCAGTCCATCTGCACAGAGAGGGTATGAAATTTTGTCAAGATTTAGTTTGAATCAAAATAAGTAAATAGGCAGAACATTTAGTAATAAACAAACAATTGCAGAAAACAATAGTAACAATATTATACTCTATTTGGTCGAGGCGGTGGGTAATTGAAGAAACTATAGTACAAACATCAAGTATGTGAGAGGAGAAATCATTATGCTGAAGATGATAGATCCATAATTGAGATGTAGTTGGTGGTGGTGTAATTTCTTCTTCTTTCGAATGATTATGTTGTTGATTTGTTTTTGGTTTTAAGATCTAAACAGTAGAAAAATGTTAGGGTTTTTCCTACTACTGCTACTAGCAAGAGAAAGTGAGTCTGAGGCGACTTCTTATAAATTTTATAAGACATGCCTCTTTAGTTCTAGGGTTGATATGTATCTCATCCAACGGCTGATTCCAATCTGGTGAATGAAGATAATTACT
Source organism: Papaver armeniacum (assembly GCA_023531295.1). Lineage (NCBI taxonomy): Eukaryota > Viridiplantae > Streptophyta > Magnoliopsida > Ranunculales > Papaveraceae > Papaver > Papaver armeniacum. The sequence continues at coordinate 26,993 of JAJJWW010016190.1, forward strand.
GACCTAATTTGTAAGTAATTGACGCGCGGTTAGGAATATATTTAGATACACGTGGAAATTATGGAAAGGTGAATGAATTATTTTTTTTTTTAAAGAATGAGGAGCATGAAAGCCCCAAACTTCATTGGTAATAAAATATAATTACATAATATTCAATTACATGCATAAATCCAAATACACGAGGAGTACAATAATCTTGAACCAAAAAGAATCGAAATCCAAACACTAAGTGGTAGCAGGGTAAATGGCCTTCTGGCGAGGAAATACCCGAAACTGTGATTGAAATGTGGATTTCTTCCAAAAGTGTGACTGATTTGAAAATTCTTCCAAAAGTGTGACTGACTTTACCTAATACCCAAAGTACCCTTTATAGCCCGATGTCTACACATCGATAGCTTGATGTCCACATATTCATAGCCGATGTCCACACATTATAGCTGATGTCCACAAATTTATATCTTGATGTCCACATATTTTATGAATAGTGTCCGATGTCTACACATCGAAATATGGATGTCTACATTTATCCAACATATGATTATGCCTAGATTCTGGATGTCTACATATAATATCTACACATCGGACACTATTCATGGTGGGGTATCGATTCCGATGTGTACACATCCTGACCCAATATGTACACATCCTTACTCAATGTGTACACAAACTTACCCGATATGTACACATCTGAGGACAAAATCCGGTATTTCCGTAAAAGACAAGGGCATACATGCCCGTTGACCGGTCATGGTCACACTTTTAGAAGAAATTTCAAATTGGTCATAGTTTTGGAAGAAACCCACTTTTCAGTCACACGTTTAGGTAAAATTCCCCTTCTGGCATATGACTGGCTCAATCACTACAAGGAGAACTTGAGACCGACGGAAAGCAGCAGTATCTCTTTGAACCTCTAAAGTACCCAAGGAGAGGCTTACTCATGAAGAAGGGTTCATTACATTCTATTGTTCAAAGACTTTAGTTCGGGAGAAAGGTATGGAAACATCAGAAGAAGGCTGTATTGGGCTTGAAGATGATGCCATTGACACCCCTTAAGATGAAGGAAAATGATTGGTTTCACTAGGTTTTTCTAGCTTATCTAACTTTAATATTTCATTTACTACTCCATTTATACAAATCTTTCAGCTAAGCAGAGTGACTATTAGGTATGTAATGTCTCTGCTGATATAGAAAAAAATTTGTACAAATATATATGTAAGCTTTGATGAGGCAAGAAAAGCAAAAGCAAATACGTTGTAGTTTCTATATAAGAGGAATTGATTTTGGTAGCTAGACCTTTACTTAATGTGTAACCACACCATGCCAAGTTAGTCAGGCAGGCATGGGGATGGCAAGTCAAGAATGGGAAGGGCGACACACCTGAATTTGGCTACGCATCATATACGACAAACTCTGGAAGATTGTTAGTGTTACAGTAAAAATCAAGCAAACCAACAGCGCATTCTAATACTAGGTGTGGTTCTGCAAATTAACTGTTCATTCTTGATAGGAATTTACCATTTTAAAACTAGTTCTATTTTGTTAATGCTCAAATATAGTCTTTAAGAGCCCGTTGACAACTGCCCTGCTCTTGCTCAGGCGTCATGTATTGGTACGAATCTGGAGTAGTGTCGTAACTAGTAATCAAAATCTAGAAGTCCATAAATCTCCTGTTAGCAAAATTCACCTCAACAAAACACTTCTTCTCTCTACAAAAATTTCCTATTTTTACCCAAAATCTCACTTAGATTTGGCGTGACAAACAAACTGAAAGGACAAAATTCTCACATACATGCATTACATTGGAAGGATTCTCTAGGTATCTAGATAAATTTGCTGCAATGGGTCAATTCAGTGGATTCTCCAATGTGCTAAATGGAACTGTCATAAACCACATACATTATGCAGATGACACAATTTTCTTTCTCAATAATTCAAGGGAGGAACTTCATAATTTCTTTTGTTCTTTAAAGTGCTTTGAGTTAATTGCAGGATTGAAGATTAACACATCAAAAACTAGGTTGATTCCAATTGGTATTTGTACAGATTTGCAAACTTGGGCTATGGATCTTGGTTGCATCACTGATAGCTTGCCATTTTATCTAGTTGGGTATGCCATCAGGAGCTAAAGCAAAATCTAAAGCAATCTGGGACACAGTTCTTATAAAATTTGATGTTAGACTATCACATCTAAGTAAGATTTCAGTGTCAAAAGGAGGTAAACTCATAATGCTGAAATGTATTCTCTCTTCTCAGCCTTTATACTATTTCTCTCTTTTTAAGGCTCATATTTCAATTATTAACCAACTAGAACAGAAAATGAGGAATTTTTTATGGGGAAACTCTAAGACTTCTAAATTGGTTAATTGGAGTTTGGTTATTGCTGACAAAAGTAGAGGAGGTCTGGTTGTTTTAAACCTCAAACAAATGAATATTGCTTTACTGGCAAAATGGGTTTGGAGATTTGGTGTGGAAAAAGATCATCTTTGGTGCAAGATCATAGCAGAGAAACATGGAACAATGTCTTCTCATTGGTTACCTGGCAGAGTAACAAATTCAAGTGGTATTGCTTGTTTGAAAACAATTGTGGAAACGAGTTATTTGATTAATACTTATTCTTCTATCACAATTCACTCTGGAACAAAAGTATCTTTCTGGTTTAATAATTGGATTGAAGTTGAACCTCTAAAAATAAATATCTTTCCTGATCTTTTTCAGATTAGCAAAAGATAAATGTTTTTCAGTGGCTACTCACATTTCAAATGGCAGCTGGATTTTTGACTTCAAAAGAAGATTACTGGAGAATGAGGTTAGTCAATTTGCTTCTTTTCTTCTCAGAATTAGATCAGTTCCTCCTATTTTGGATATGTTACCAGACACAAGAAAATGGTCTTTGGGCAATAATGGAGTATTCTCTGTTAAAACTCTATACTCACAGTTAATTAATAATGATGGTGTGGCTGATTTTCCTTATACATTTGTCTGGAACTCTAAGATTCCTCCTAAGGTTTGCTTTTTTATGTGGTGTGCTGTTCATGGAAAGCTTAACACAAAAGACATGCCGCAGGGGAAAGGAATGTCTTTGGATGATGGCTGCATTTTGTGTGGTGACCCAAAGGAAACATCTAACCATCTACTTCTTCATTGCAAAGTAGCGTACAAATTATGGTTAAACTTAATTCCTACTGGTAATTGGTGCTGGATTATTCCTCAGTCCATGTATGCCTTAGCACATCTGGCCTCCATGAATCAAAGTCAGAACACAATGTTTTGGAATATGATACCGGCTGCAGTTGTATGGGTGATTTGGGACGAAAGAAATGCAAGGACTTTTGAGAGCAAATACATTTTTAAAACTGATGTCGGTCTCATCATTGAAGCAAAATCTTTAGTCACCGCCTGGGCATCAGCTTTTGGCAATTACATTATTTCTGCAGGGGACAACTGGGATGCCATTTTTCACTAATTGCTTAGTTTTTTGCTTTCTCTTTTCTTTGCTACAACTAGTAGCTTGTTTGTAAATTCTCTTCATTAATAAAATCTATAAAATTGATCTAGTCAGCGTGTGTTTTCTTTTTTTCCCTGTTGCTAACTGGATTCTCATTTGCGATGTGATGTACGTAAGTTTCTACCTTTTATGGCCAATTGAGTTAGCAGAAGAATCAAGATGGGATGTCATTAGCAGAAAAAGTATAACTGTCCACCAACTAGTTCGACTGTTCGTTTTTCCACAGTCCAAAAGTCGCACCTAAAACTGTCGATGCCGACGAATTTGTGTCACCCTAAAACTTCAAGCGACGCTGGTTTAAACCTAATACTCCTTGGTAAACGAATGTAATCTGTTGATTTCTTGGTTAACGAATTTTAACGTTTAAAGTTTAACCGGATGTAATAGTTCAGATAGATTAAAGTTGACTTGAGAATTCAGATGACGAAATGCTAACACTATGTAAGTGTTGACTGTCAAAGACCTGTTTGACTCGAAATATGTGGGCGTTGCGGATATGGGCACATATTAGGGTTTCGGATGTATTTATAAAGTTTCTCTCTTTATCTCACCCTCACAATGAGATAAACAAAAACTTGGCCGCCCGTTGTCTCTCTCTCTGTTATGATTCTTGTGAGTCTGTGTAATCCAAAAACCTCTTTGATTTTGATTCTCTTTGTTTAGGAAATGGATGATTGGGATGGTTCTCGCATGATCCATATACATAATCAATGATCAACCGGCACTATGATTTCTCCTCTCAAAAATAAGGTGTTGAACCACATCCACATTCCAAGCAAGGTGGACAGGAAATTCTACAGCTTCCAGCAGTTTGGAGTGTTTCATCCACCGGGCTCAAGTCAGATCCCTTGAGAATCTTGTTGACTCCGTGTAGGTTGAGCTAGGGAGCAATAGATGCAATATTGAGACCTTTTGACCTAATAACCCTCTTATTCACCATTTAAGAAGTTCCCATCTGATCTGGTGGAACCAGCCGGCCTTTGAAAATAGTCAGTCACTTTTATGGTTTCATACTCAGTTTAGATTTAACATAATCTTAGATTTTTTCTATCTCAATTTTTGAGTTTTACATTTCAGTAATTTTAAGTATGTAAGACTTTTGCTTGGAAGTAATAATATCTGTTTGATCTGAATCTCTATTTAACACCATCAAAAACTGTGATTAGAAGAAAAATTGCAGCAGAATTACAAAGAGCATGAAAGATTTCACCACTTTCATTACTCAACACAATCTCATTGACCTTCCATTAAGGGTGCCAGGTATACTTGGTCCAATGGTCAAATTAATCTTGTTATGTGCAGATTAGACAGATTCCTTCTTTCTCCTTCTTTTGAAATTCAATTTCCCTTAGCCTCTCTACTTGCTCAAGCAAGACCCACTTGATCATATTCCAATCCTCTTAGACATCTCTGATCCTTCTTGGGGACCTAGTCCCTTGGTTTGAAGTCATGTGGTTTTTGGAGAATGGTGTTTTAAAACTTTTTGAAGAATGGTGGTTGTCTTTTTCTTTTGCAGGTAGTCAAAGTACATCATTGTGGTTGAAACTAAAGGAGAAGCTGAAAGTTTGGAATAGAGACACATTTGGTCTTAACACCAACAAACTCAAGCACTTACTGGAAGAAATACAACTTTTAATTCAGTGGGTCTCTGTTTTGCTACATTAAAGTTTTTAGTACCCTTGAAAAGGATAAGGGGCACACTTTAGGGTTTTCTTTCTTTATAAACTTGCTTCTAGTGGCTGCACTCAACTTTGGCGTCTTTTGTCTCTCTCTCTTGCTTTGGATCTCAAAAAACAAATACTCAGTTGGTCTTTGCTCTAACTCAAATGGATTATTGGGACCATCTTCCTCACATCTACTCAACAATCAAGATGCACTATGATTTTTCCTCTCAAAAAAATAAGTGATATTCATACCAAAAGATAGTAATTGGGATATCTGTTTCAGAAAATGGAAGCCTGATCTTGTAGTGATAAATTTCCAACACCGTAGTCTCTCATTTACATCTTCAAGCGGTCAATAATCAAGAGATTTGAAACTAGCCTTAACTAATATAAAGATCCGACATTAGCCTGGTGGATCACAAATCTATGTAAAGATTCAAACACTCTATTTTCTTATTTTTGTAAGTGTTGACGTAAAACCAAAAATCGTTAAGAAATTTCAGTCTCCAAATGTTTGAGTTTTCTGATTCAATTCTGTTTGTATTTGTAATATTAATTTTTTCGATCAAATATCTAAAACTCTCTTGTTTCTATGTAGTATGTTGTTTTTGATATTGAACCCTGAATCTATGGGTACCTGTTGTTACTGTTAGATTTTCATCTTAGTACTCGTTAGAATGAATTTCGAAATGTTCTTATGCAGCAGTGATAGGGTGCCTCCCACTTCTTTGATCAAGGCAAGTGTGCTTTTGTCTGTTTAATATAGACTATACAGTTGCAGTTGTGTAGTTTCATGCCACATTAGCAGCCATGCCCTACCAACATTGTTACAGCTTCTATTTCATAAATAATACAGACTATACAGTTGCAGTTGCCTTCTATTTCATACGCTCTTTTTCTCTACGAGTCTACGTGACCTCTTCCAATTAAAATAAAAATTTCCAAATAGTGAAATTGAAATTCTCAAATGGATGAAGTAAAGGTGCTACATTGCATGGGAAAATAACCGGCCAACCCCCTATGGTGATGATTGATGATGCTATTGCATTTTATTACTACTCCTTGAGCACATGTAAGATTTCATTACCATGTTTATTCCGTTTCTGAAATATTAAATGTCTTATTTGGTGGTGCATTTTCATCAAGCAAAAACGATTAAAAAAAAGTATTTGCAAGGCTTTTGGACATTAGATTAGACACCCCCTCGCGTTTTATTTGACAAAAAAATATTTGACCTATCAAAACAAGTTTCAAAAGGTGCTTTCAAAACAATAGTAACAAAGCCGGTGTCACAATAGTACCAAATTCTTTCTGATCTCAAAAAATAAAAATAATAGCAATAAAAGTTTCAAAATGTACAGCTTATTTGTTGAGGCATGTTTATTACATAGAATATAATACATAGAGTGCAGTATAGGCATGCTTATTCTATTGCATTGTAGTTATGCTCACAAAATTTGGTCATACTTTATTGGAGGTTACAATGTGCGATGGGTTCTGTAGGGTTCTTTAGAAGCTCGGCTGTTGGCTTCCCAGAAGTCGGCGAGTCGTAACGAGAGGGAGGAAAATCTCGGCCTATTCTTATTTTTGCCATTGTCGAGCTATTTGGGAAGAAAGAAATCGCGAGGGGTTATGGCAAACAAACTCCATAGAAGTGAAGGAATAATCATCAATGAAGTTAAAGCTTTGATCTTTCAAAGGGCAATGCGGAAAAATGGTTTTGGGGTAATTCATTTAGAGATCTCGTAACACCTTTGGAAAGTTATGATTGATAGCTCATAAATCTCTGTAACACAAAAAGGGGGACCTTCTTGGGTCTTATTACATTTTCTTTTTATACATATTAACCTTACTCTTCAAAAAAAAATAGAGTGCAGTATAGCCAGATATTTTTGATTTCTGAACAGGGCACCACCCAAAGGTATTTTGGATGCATTGCCGAAAATAAGGCAAGTGGAAAGTCACAAAAGATCTCCATATATCACAAACGACAAGGCTCATTTGACCCACAAGGAGATTAACCTAGCAGAGGATTTTGCCGAGGAAGATATAAAGTTCAAGAAGACGATTGATGCACGAAACAACTTGGAGACTTGTGTTTACAACATGAGAACCCATGCAGATACAATGACTAGAATGGATTGAACTTCTTAAAAAGAAGACTAGAACGGTAACTTGACCTAATCTTGCACTAATCACTAAGTATATTAACCTAATGATACAATTAATCATTACACTAACTTAATTTTGGTATTAATATAAATATTTAGATAAGGGGTGACCTAGATTTACTTCTAAAGTCTTACCCAAAAAAAAAAAACGGGCCATGATAGTGCTTGGCCCAATAACCCATACTTGCGGACCGTCAAAGACCTAGTCGAGGACATTGGGGACAGGGGCACACATTAGGGTTTAGGATGTGTTTATAAACTACTACTCCAAAGAGAAAGTTTCTCACTTCATCTATTCTACTCTCACTGAACCAAAATTCCGCGTTCGTTTGTCGCTCTCTAATCTGAATCTTGCATCATTGTAACTCAAGATCTCTTTTCATTTTGATTCTCTCTTTTTGACGAAATGGATGATGATTGGGGTGATCCTCACATGATGGATATAAACAATCAAGGTTCAACCCGTGCACTATGATTTCTCCTCTCAAAAATAAGGTTTTGAATTGCGTCCTCATGCTAAGCAAGGTGGAGTGGTGGACATGAGATTCCACATTCAGAAGCAGTTTAGATTTTTGATCTCCATGCACCAGGTTCAATTCAGATCTCCACATTCTGCAGCAGTTTAAATTTCAGATCCCCATGCACAAGTTATACTGAATTACTCAGTTTCGATCTCAATTTTAGAGTTTTATATTTGGATCTCAATTTTTAGTATGTATAACAAGTTAAACTAAGTTCAATTTTTATTGAACTTAGTTTCGATTGGGAATAATATCTCAATTTTTAGCACGACAAGTTATACTGAACTACTTAGTTTCGATCTCAATTTTTGAGTTTTATATTTCAGTAATTTTAAGTATGTATATATGTTTGATCTAAATCTCCATTTTTGGGTATATCTAACAATTGAGTAAGTTTGGTACTTGGTATTAGGCAACTAAATTGGGCAGGATAATGTTAATTGATGGGTTTAAAGGCACGATGCATTCTTCCATTGCTGTGTGGGAGTGTGTTAGAGATGTTTTGTTGGTCAGATCTAGTAAAATATGCCAGTGATGTTTGGTTTTGTTTTTATTTTCTTAGTTATTGGTATTGATTTGCACTCTATTCACCTAGATTCAAAATGGATTAAGAGTTAAATCTTGATTTAATATAGGTTCACGGAACAATTTCAAGAAGATACAAATAGTTATAATTGAACAAAAGTGCGTTAGAAATCCGCTGCACCCAAAATACTGCAAAACTTGGATGCAACACTGTTTGAATACGTCTCTACTGATTAGAGTACATTTAGGTTGCCACAATTCAGACTGTTCTCTACCTAGAGTTGTAAATTAAGTATCCATTACTAGGCAACCACATCGTAAACGTTTTCATTTACACGAAATATCAACTTTTCAGTAATCCTTAATTCAACTCAATTCAAAGACTTTAGTCACATTCTTTCACACTATTAGTTCTGAAAAATCTGCTACTAAAACTTAGTTAATCTCACACTAACGACCACCTAAAGGACATGTTTTCACGTTTTGTATCGAAACCTAGATTTTAAAGAAAAAAAAAAATTGAAACCCAGATCTCAAATAGCTTAATCATTTGGTAATTACAGGGCATTGGCATAGTATTAGTACCGAACAAGTGCACAACACTAACAAGGCTAATTCGTTCCAAAAAGAGATATTTGAATACTTCCAAATGCTTTAGATTACAAGAATGCCAATGTCTTATACTTCGGAAGTTAAGTTACCATTTTCTTCTTCAACTAGTACTTGTAGAAATCCAAATTACTGTCTTTTCATGCCCTTTGCTTCTACACCCTTCTCCATTAGTGTTTTCAAAGGATTTTAACCATGACTTTGGTATCACTACCCATAGTCATATCTCTTCTATGCTTAACTGAGATTATATATGTCTTTCAAACTTTACTCTCTTGACTATTGAAAATAACCAGAGAAATTTTACTCTCTTGACTGTTGAAAATAACCAGCGAACACCCTCCAAACTCAAACTTGATTTTCCTCTTTACTTAGAATTTGGTGTAGAAAGGGGCTTTCAACTTCCATAGCATGAGCATCAACCTAATCCTTCAGATTTAACAAAGTTGTATCAACAAGAATGAGAAATTCATCATGAATCCAAAGCCAACACAAAAAAGGAACTTAAGCAATGATTTTGATTCCTACCTCTGGGGAAACTGAAGATATTAGTCCATCAGATAAGTTAACAAGCTGATACTCCATACAAAGAGGAAAACTGAAAAGCCCCATGTATGGAGTTCATATCTAAGAAGAAGAAAGAGGAGTAGAAACCCTCTTGGGGTCTTGAAGAACAGTAATGTCTGACTTCAAAGAAATGAAGACCGAAAACTCTTTTCAGACTAATTCGCGTAAAAATGTCTTTATCACAGGGGAAGCCTTACTAGCCGGTTGGCGTGTAACGCGTATGGGCAGCAATTACGGTCAGTCATAAAATATGTGTCAGCCGTTAAATTAAAATAAAATCAACGATCAAGATTAAGCCTTCAAGCTGGACGTCTATAAGAGGATGAATAGTTCTTCTCAAAGTCTATTCCGCCTCCTCCATCTGTGTAGGAGTGAAGGAAAAAAAATTCCAAACCCTAACCTGAAAATTAACATACCAGACAGATCTCTCTAATGTTCATCTTCATGATCCATCATCAATGGAAACAAAAACGTCAAATACATGGCGATCTACAAAAACAACATGCCGCTCACAATGATTTTTCCTCTCAAAAATATATGATAACCTCAACTGCACTTTCTACCATTTTCTTAGATTATTTTCTAATTTCAGCACTCCTGGTGGAAGAATTCGGTTATTGAACCCTAGGTGCAACGGAAGGTGCGTATTTCTTGATGGTTTCATTGTCTAAATGGTGCATGTGCATGAGTGCTAAGCGGCATAATCCGGCTAAAATGTTAAACAAGATTTGGTTTTTGTTTTTTCATTACATCTTCGCAAGTGAGATTTGTTTTTAATGTTTTAATTAAGCCATCTTGACCAAAGATCATTTCAGTGTGTACGTGAAAAGGCAGGCTAATGAGTAATCATCATAATGTAAGATTAATTTTACTTGTTATTTGCATCTATGTGCTTGTCTCTCACTAAAATAGCTTTTTTAAGCACCATGTTCTGATTTATGAAAAATTGGAATCATTAGCATCATTATTTGAATGGACATCCTTCCCTGAACCCCTACATGTTGTGCAGTACCATCACCAGCTTCTTTCATAAATCCATCTATTCTTTACTAGTTCTTCAAACAGAGTCCAATTCCAACGTTATAGTCTCGTAGAAATCAGAGACACACAGTTATTGTCAGAAAGGTAAATTGAGCAGGCTAAAAAAGGCACCTGAAAAAGTAAAAATAAGACAAAAATCAAAATCAGCCCACAAAGTTTACTTGCACAGCTGGTTCACATTAGATTTCTAACCTAAACCAAGACAAAGGTGTTGTCAAGTGTCAACCACAGTGCCATAAACAATTTGTGAAAATAAAGAAACATTTTTCCCTAGCATTTTTTTTTTGCTCTTGTTATGTTTAATGAGTTCGTAATGACATTCACAACAAAATCGTTCTAGGTGTTAAATTTAACCTGTATATCTATTCACCTAAACTCATAATGTATTGAGAGTCACATCTTGGGGAAGGCCTAGTAGAGGGTTCATTTAAAAACAGTATAGTACTTCTACAAAATTATTGTTCAATACATTCAGCAAGTTGTTTTAACTCTTAATTTTTTTTATTTGCCGCCTCTCAGGATGATTTTTCCTCTCAAAAAAACTAAGATTCCTTTAAATGAATGTCCTGTTATTTCATACATTCTTCTCAATGGAAAGAAAAAACATCAAATTCTTGGTCAACCACAACTTGCCGCCCCTCGCAACGATTTTTCTTCTAAGAAAAACTATGGTTCATTTCCAACATTTCCTGCCATTTCTTAGATTCTTTTCAAATAACAGCTACCTGACTAAAGAATTTGACTATCGAACTTCCTCTGTTGTGGATGACCCATATTCCTTTGATTCATTCATTGATGTCTAAAAGTTGCGGCTGTTAAACAGATTTACAGATCTGGCTTTTATTTATTTTTCATTCCAAGTGAGATTTAATTTTTGTATTAATTGACCCATCTTAGACGGTCTTGTACTACTACTCTGAACTAAATATCCTTTCGGTTTGTATGTGAAAAGCAGTTTAATTAGAAATCATCATAATTCCAGTTTTCTGGTCTCTGAAATAGTTTCTTTTAGCAACAACAATCGGTGAAATATAGCTTGTTTATGAAAATTGGAACAGTTATAGCTTCATTGAATTTTTTTTGGAGTTCCTCACCCTGTCCATTTGCAAGTCCAATGGTATTCTGCGCTGCAGTTCATTTCTCGTCATCATTATCTTACCAAATAGCTAATTAATTGGTGGTTAATGAAGAAATGCAAAAGGTTTGTTGAGCAAAAAAAGATTTAAAAAAGATTAAGTCATTTTTGAGAGACCAAGATGAAGCAGATTTCTGAGCTAACTAAACACTCACCCATCTTGATCTCTCAAAATTTTCAGCATTAATTTCTATACTTGAATTTGCTACTGCATTTTTCTTTGTTGTGTAGGCCCTATCGTAATGCTGTTGAAATGGATATTACCGCTCTTTTCCCATAGAAGTATGCAAGGGTTCTGATTGATGTTTGCCGAAATTCATTCATCAAAAAAATTACTTACCAAGAAAAACTTGAAATAAAAAACTCAAATACACAACCAAAGGCACCAACTGACTGATTTTACAAGACCACACAATGTTAGCCTGACATAAGACCGAGCAAGTTTCAGACTATCAAGGCGTGCAAATTAGTGATCCAGTCCTAACATATCTAAGGATTTGATTACTTCAACTCTCTGAACAAAACCACTCAAATCTCATCTATATTCTTAGCAAATATCTTAACCTTACATCACCAATAGCAGAACGACTCACAATACAAGACTTATACCAATATGAAACATGCACATCAATTGATAAATGGGAAGTATCTACAAGTGATGCTAACCCATAGAAAACGGCAGTGCTAGCTAGGCTCCAAATCATCTAATGGTACAAAAGACACCACATTGTATTTGCGTCTATTTATAAAACTACCCAAGATTCCTGCAACTTGGGTCCAGTCATTTAGAACTCGTTGACAGGATAATTGAAAAGTAATGTACAATATTGAAGTCACTCTCTCGTACATTCCTCACTAAGTTTAAGTGGCTAGTACATCGGATCCATAATTAAACCTTACTTTGCACATCTTTAATTACAGTGATGACTAGTTTTAAGAGTTACACCACAAATATAGTTAAGACTTTAATCAGCAGTTCATCCTTGTAAGTTGTAACACCAACTAAGATGATTAGGTTTTAGTTTTGATTTTAATTGAAATTGAAAAAAATTGAGTTTTGATTAATAATTTTTGTATTTGTTAATTAAGTGATTATGATTTTGTATGGGTATTTGTATTAGAATAATTAAGTTTTCTTTAAAGGTTAATTTAATATTTTTACCATCATTTAGACACCCCATATCCTTCTCTTTGGGTTGGTTGAAGAAATTCATAGACCCCAAATAATCACCATAGTCCCCAATTTAGCTAGGATGGATCGACAGATTCTAGTTCAGCGTTTTTAAAGCCTGGGCTGCATGTTGTAGTTCAATAGAACCATCAATTGTACACGTACTTCGTAAAAGTATATTATTACTGAGACTTGCACCAACTTAGTGAAGGATATGGAACTTTTCTGCTTTCCTCCGGACACTTGTTACCAAATACATAGGTGATTATTGGAGAAATGCAAAATACTGAACGGATTCAATGGGCAATGGGGTCTGCATTTGTCTTTTCGCCAACCAATGGGCAATGAATCTATTACAGCAATAATTCAACGGATTCAATTCCATTAAACTCCATGGATTGTTTCAAAGCATATTGCAGCAGGAAAACACATGATGAAGCCTGAAGTAATAATAGGATGAATTTACTAAAAAAGATCATTTCCATTGATGTTAGTTCTTAAAGGAAGTGAGCAATAGACTCAGGGATATGGATGGGACTAAAATTGCCTAAAGTAGCTCTTTTGGTAGCCAAATATTGTTTTAGCACTAGGAATATTGTTGGTTTCTACGGAGTGGTATAGCATATACATGTAGGTCTTGAAAGAAAATTTTCATGGCCAATCTTATTGACAACATCCGAACATCCCTAGGGGGCTAAGTCACTTTAGGATAGGCTGAGTCACTTTAGGATCAGATAGGCTGAGTCACTTTAGGATCGGTTCCAGTGGGCTAATTTTATGGGTCTCTTCTGCTGCATTGAGGTAAAGCCCTAAAGGGCGCACTCATTAGGGTTTAGGACTTCAGGTCCTCTTACCCATGATAGGGCACACATTTTAGGGTTTAATGATGTACTTATAAATACACTGAGCTACAAAGAGAAATGCTCATTACTCAACTCCGCCGTCCTCGTCTTCTTTGGTTCTAGATCTCTCAAATCCTCTAAAAACTCTTTCATTTTTTTCACGAAATGGATTACTGGGATGATGATGATCCTCACTTACACAACCAAATTAACCACCCCCAGCATTATGATTTCTCCTCTCAATTATTTCTCTTCCATCAAAATCGGATTTGTGTGCGGAAGTATTTCATGCATCGGATACAGCTTCTCTCCGTATATGATGTTCTTAACAGAGACACACCAAGAACTGGGATTAGATTTAGGTTTAATTTATATCATTAATTTGTAGAATTCTCCATTTTGGATTGTTATTAATTATTATAACAAAATATGTAAGATCTCTCTGTTTCTAATCAACAATATCAATTTGACATGAACTTATATTATTCTTAGATTTGGAAGTATTATAATTTTCCTGTTTTATTTTAATTAACCCATCTAAATCATAAATCCTTTCAGTTTGTATGTGAAAGATTAGGCTTATGAGTAATCATCACATTTTTCTAAAGTAGCACTTTTGGTAGCAAACTATCGTTTTAGTACTAAAAAATAAGAAAATCCACCTTCTTATGGGGCATAAAATCAAAATCCCAGTTAAGCTGTTCTGAATTCTACTCTTTCGTCAAGTAATAAAATGTACACAGAGATTCCGATAATAAAAACGTTGAATGTGGCATTATATTTGTAAGGATGGGCATGCTTCACTTGAGCCATACATGTTGTGCAGTACCATCACTAGCTTGTTTCATAAATCCTACCATTCTTTACCACTAGTTCTTCCAACAGAGTCCAATTCCAACGTTTTGAACACTAAAAATGTTAAATCGAAGAATCAAGGTTATATTCAACAAGCATTTGAGAAAAGTTTGTTTTTGAGAGACCAAGATGTGTTCGTTTAGACTTGGAGTTGCTCCTGGTCCAGTTTTTGCTCCTAAGTTGTTTATAGAAATTGTGAAATCTATATAAAGACGATGTTGAACTCGGTGTAAATAATTAAGGTGTGAGAATAATTTAATTTGGAGATACTATACGAGATCTGGAGGTATTGTCAACCATTTCATAGTGCCATACGAACTGTATACTCTGAATAAAGCATAGATCACATAAATTGTGTTGAATGACTTCTCAATGACATGTTATAAGGTAAGGACTCAATCCTCGAAGCTTCTAATTGAAAAATCGTTGCATTCACAACCATAACGTATCAAGTGTTTTATTCACCATACTGTGTCAACATTGGGAGGTCAGCCCATGATTAAGAACAAGGCACGGAAATTGTAACTGCTAAGTGTGTCGTCACCAAGACTCAAAATTATTGTTCAAGAAAGAAGGATGTGCTGACCAGGTAAGTAATCATACCAAAACCAAACCCTTAACACATTTTGATTCAACCGTACAAATCAGTCGGCAACACAAGTTGCAATAATATTAGACTGCACTGAAAGTACTCCATGCAATCAGATTAAAGTTAAACACATTAAACCCCCATTGAAAGATTATCCCTTGACTTCATTAATGATTACAGCCACATCTCTGGGTTTTTCTTTCGCCATAACTCTCCTGTTTCTCTCCTTCGACATCACGCAAATGATTGTACCTTCTTTTAATCCCCACATAACGAAGCTCATTCAGTAAACATATAACTAACAAGTGCCACGCACCACTGTGGACTGCAACTAAAGCGAGCAAGTCTTTTTCTAGCACACTAAGCCAAAGGAGTAAGGTGCGAGGACAATTTGATTTGGAGATGCTACTCTCTAGATCACTACATCTAGAGGTGTTCTCAACCATATTTCATGGTCCAATATGAAACTCTATACTTTGTAAGGTACAATAAAGCACTACAAGAAAACATGACTTAAGCGACCAAAATCTTAGCAAGACCCCAAAGTTTTGGTCGCTTTAAATGTTGAGCAACCAGGTTTGCAATCACCAGATAGTTTACTTGCTATAAACATATTTCAACTATTTCATAGCGACCAATAAAGATGTTTGGTCGCTACATCACTTTTTCAAGTTATCCACAGCATCTACGAAAGTGCTTGAGTCGCTATTTGCTTTGAGGCATAGTAGGGGCAGCAATTCAAAAAATATTTAGTTGGTATAATCCTATCTCAGCAACCAAGTCTTAGCCTCCACCCTTTCAAAGAGAAGTCATATTAAAGCCCCGTTTGGGATTGTTTTTTTTCAACCAAAAGCACTTTGTAACAAACTTGTAACAAACTTTTACCAAAAATTGTGTTTGGTAAAAAAATTTCAAAGTGTTTTTGGAGAAGCACTTTCATTTAGCTCGCTTTTTAAAAGCTATTTCAAGACTAGCTTTAAAAAAGCGGGGAAAAACATAATTTAGTGGACCCACGTAATTCGATTTAACTGATTCTCTATTTTAACCTTGTTAATTTATTATAAAGACAAGTTTTACCCTCAAATATTGTACATTTGACATTATAATTCTAATTTAATTTTATTTCTCTATTTTTTCATTTCTTATTTAAAATAATAAATACAATAATAACTAAAATTATTATATAAAATAATAAAAAAATTAATAAATATTAAAATAAAAAATGACAAAAATAATAAATTTAATAAATATTTTTTTTTTGAAAAAAAAATTTTAAAATAATAATATTTTCATACCAAACCATAATCATAAAATTTTTAATTAAATAACAATTAAAAAATTATTAAAAAATTACTTATATTTTATTAAATATATTAAATTTTTTTTTTATTTCAAAGCTGTTGACATCTTTTTATATTAAATTATAGTTTACTTAGATTTTTTTTATTAAAATTAGAAATATAATTTATTATAATAAAATTGTATTAAAACTAATTTTTGAAATATGTCTATTTTCGTCATTAATTACATCACCAAGACTTTTAAATACAGGTTTAAAGCAATTTCTGATTTCTTAATGCGGTACGCTTTTTAAATTATAATTTATCAAACGTCACGCAGATTTATTGCTTTTATATTATAATTTATCAAACGTCACACGTGGAGGACAAGCAGTCAACTACACAACTACCAAGTTTGTATTGATCCGAAATACTAGGGGCTCTCTTAATTAGTTTGGCTTCTTTACAAGAAGTGGTGGGAATTTTGCCACGACATATATGTTTTCCAAATCAAAACGAACTAGCGGTCGTTGGATAAATAGGCAATCCGTCCATAGTATATTTTAGTTTCCTATTGGTCCAACTAATGTCATACGGATCATGATTTTTATCCTAGTTTCCTATTGGTCCGATTAATGGCATACGGATCATGATTGTTATTCAACTTTTCTATTGGTCGGATTAGTCTCATACGGATTATAAAATTAAGGGACGGTGTAGATTCGTTTTAGCATGCTCATACGGATTGAGATGCTTGTGTGTTTCTCTTTGTGCTAGTTCAAACTCGTGTATTCGATTTTTAATATCAGCTTTCGATACGAAAAAAATACAAAAAATATATCAATAAATTTAAGATATTATTATCGATATTCAGTTATAAAAAAATTCCGAAAATTATATGAGAATGACGCTGAAAAATAAGAAAGTGTGTTTTCTTTGTGCTTTCTCTTTGTGCTTCCAGTTTGAATTTCAACTAGTCACATAGGTTATGAAGCAATTTTGAGTAGTCATACTGGTCATGAACTTCAAATGTGGTATAACGGCATACAACCTATGAACCAAGAAGCTCCGGGAGGGTTCGGACTTCAAACTTAGGAGGATACGTCATCGGAATCGATAAATATGAATCTCAGGGTCGATTCGAACCTCAGATGTGGTATAACGGCATACAAACTATGAACCAAGAAGCTCCGGGAGGGTTCTGACATCATACTTATAACGATACATCACGGAATCGATAAATATGAAGCTCAGTGTCGATTCGAACTTCAGATGTGGTATAACGGCATACAAACTATGAACCAAGAAGCTCCAGGAGGGTTCTGACTTCAAACTTAGCAGGATACATCATCGAAATCGATGAATCCAACCATTTACGGGTAAGATTCCATGGGAATATTCTCAAAAACCTTAAACACGCACAAATTCGTCAACTTCGAGAAAGAAACTCGCTTCAAGATCGAAACCTGACTAGGAGCAAACTACTATAAGTCTGACAGTTTGCAAAAACAATGAATCCAACCAGTTACGGGTAAGATTCCATGGTAATATTCTCAGAAACCATAAACACACACAAATTCATCAACTTCGAGAAAGAAACTGGCTCTAAGATCGAAACCTAGCCAGGAGCGGATTACAATAAGTCTAAGAGTTCGCAAAAACGATGAATCCAACCATTTACGGGTAAGATTTCATGGAAATATTCTTAGAAACCTTAAACACACACAAACTCGTCAACTTCGAGAAAGAAAGCGCTGCGAGATCGAAACACGGCCGGGAGCGGACTACTATAAGTCCGAGAGTTCGCAACCTTGATCTTTTAGAAAATTTCCTTAGAATACAACCAACTGTTTACCATCAGTAGGCATACCCTTTTGATTTGAGTTCGGGACTTCCTGACGATACGAATATCCGGTATGTATACCCTTTTGATATGACTTCGCGAACTTCCAAGAGAACGTACAAACACATTTTGGATCTGATTTCACAACTGCCAAAGGTACCCATACTCGGTATGCATACCTGGTTAATCTAACCTAGTTCGGAAGTTGAAATGTAAAGGCAAAAGTACATGAAGTGCCTAAGGTTAAGCATACTTGTTGTGCATACCTTGACCACGGCTATAGTTCACTTTTGCTATATTTCTAGTACACACTTCTAAGACAAATTTCAAGTTCAAGCTTGTCTTGTTTAAACTCTTGAAATATATTCGAGAACGAAACCTAGCAAGGAGCGGACTACTATAAGTCTGAAAGTTCGTAAAAACGATGAATCGCACCATTTACTGGTTAGATTCCATGGGAATATTCTCAGAAACCTTAAGCACACACAAATTTGTGAACTTCGAGAAAGAAACTGGCTCGGAGATCGAAACTTGTCCAGGAGCGGACTATTATAAGTCTAAAAGTTCATAAGAACGATGAATCACACCATTTACTGGTAAGATTCTATGAGAATATTCTCATAAACCTTAAACACACACAAATTCATAAACTTCGAGAAAGAAACTGGCTCGGAGATCGAAACCTGGCCAGGAGCGGACTATTATAAGTCTAAAAGTTCGTAAGAACGATGAATCACACCATTTAATGGTAAGATTCTATAGGAATATTCTCATAAACCTTAAACACACACAAATTTATAAACTTCGAGAAAGAAACTGGCTCCGAGAACGAAACCTAGCCAGGAGCGGACTACTATAAGTCTGAAAGTCCGTAAAAACGATGAATCACACCATTTACTGGTTAGATTCCATGGGAATATTCTCAGAAACCTTAAGCACACAAAAATTTGTGAACTTCGAGAAAGAAACTGGCTCGGAGATCGAAACCTGTCCAGGAGCGGACTATTATAAGTCTAAAAGTTCGTAAGAACGATGAATCACACCATTTACTGGTAAGATTCTATAGGAATATTCTCATAAACCTTAAACACACACAAATTCATAAACTTCGAGAAAGAAACTGCTCGAGAACGAAAACTATCCAGAGCGGATCGTTATAACTCTGAAAGTTCCTAAGAACGATGAATCACACCATTTACGGTAAGATTCCATGTGAATATTCTCAGAAACCTTAAACACACACAAATTCGTCAACTTCGAGAAAGAAACTGGCTCCCGGTCAGGTTTCCGATGGAATCCTACCTATGAATATTGTTGATGGTAGATTTTTGACACGACAGTTAAGTTCGTAAAATCGCATCCAAAATTATGTATCTCCGACCAATCAAAAACATAAGACATTTTATCTCTAGCTTGCAACCTAGTAGCCTGAGTTTGTGTACTTGATAGCTAATTCCACCGAAAAAACCATAAATTCTGATATTTTAACTCTTGAGTTCATCAGATAGCTAAATCCATTGGTGAATATTGAGTCATTCCGAGTAAAATCGGAGAAAGGTGAGCGAAATCGAATGACACCGGGGAATAATGAGTCAATATGAGTAAGTTCGGTGAATATTGAGTCAATAGGGGAAAGTATGGTATGTATACCCCTTGGGTTTGAGTTCGGGAATAGGGAATGTACGCATACCCCTTGGATCTAACTTTCACAAGCTGGGAGTGAGACGCATACCCCTTGAGCCTGAATTCGTGAACTAATCAGAGGTATGCATACTGTTGGTGGTAGACTTTTGAGGACGACTAAGTTCGTAAAATCGCATCGAGAATTATATATCTCAGAAGGGGGTAAGCTAATTCTACATTACATGTTAATTCCTGCAATATTACGCCATTGGGGGCTCGAACATGAGACCTTCTGAAGCAAATGAGTGGGGTGTTGTAATACACTAGTTTTCTTGTAGTGATAGAAGTAACTACAAAGATATATACTTCATATACATATTGTCAAGGATCATTCAGTTGGTCTACTTTCGAGAATATGGGAAGATACGATATGCATACCCCTTGGGTTCGAATTCAGGAATATGGGAAAGTACGCACATTACCCCTTGGATCCGACTTTCATGACCGACAATGATACGCATATCCCTTGAGCCTGAATTTGTGAATCAGAGGTATGCATACCCTATATGCATACTATTGACTTTAATGAAGAGTTGTTACAGTATACATACCAGTTTTACAAACTGGAAAAACTGTTAAGGTCTGAAGGCAACATACATGTCCTCTGTACACTATCAGAGTAGCTATATGTCGACAACAACTTTTTGGTATGCATACTAGTATGCACAACATAAAAAGTCTATGAACTCGTGAACCCGAATCAATACGCATACCGGCCGTATGCATACTAGAAAAGAACTGTTGGTCTCGGAACCGTTATGGTATACATATCGATGCTGTTAGAGCATAGCTCGTATTATCTCGAATTTGTCCATAAATGATCACACTTGGTATCAGAATTATAACTTGAAATAAAAAGAATGTGGTGTATTTGGGTACCCTCGTCTTTTCATGTACGCATACCCAAAAAATTATGTGAACTCCGGAACTCGGTTATGTTTTAATGATATCCATACTAATACGCATACCGAAAAACGCAGGTCTAACGCTAGTAATCTTTGAACCTGTGATGTCCAATTATGATATAATTCGTCTTCAGTTCATCTGAACGAGAAATACAGGTCCAATAGAGAAATCAAAAGTGAAATTAAGTGAAGCCGATAGAAAATCGATTATTAATTGTCTTCCAGAAACACTTTTCATTACATTCCACAATGGATTCTTTCTCAAAACCTTTTTTTGTTCTACATTTAAACCACCATTTTTTCCTAGTGCTTTAATTTTATGAACAAGTGAAATGAGTGCAGCTTTATCATTTTTTCTACATAAAAAAAAAGTAATATGTTCCGTGAAACTGGACAAGATAAAGGTGAAACAATTTCCATCTAGATCTCCAGTGGAATTAATAGGTAACCTTATAACCATAGAACCAGGAGAAATCGAGTGAGGTTGAGAGATGTTGCATATATAAGATTGATACATAACCATTTTATTGATTCACTCCCAATAATCACATATTTTTTAGATTTTATCGTGTCGAAATTCGATAGCATTTTGTTTCAATTTTCTGATTCATTCTAACTTTTCAATCCATTCTCATTCGGTTTCTATATAATAAATTAGATTCATATATTAAGGGTTATTGAATCATCATAATGTAATCATCTTATTTGGAAAACTCGGCGTCTAATTAAATCTCGTAATTAATCAACTTATTTAGAGAACTCAAGATCAGTCGTCCGAGTTTTAAAAAAAAGGTTCAAAACTAAGCGCAAAATGAAGCTCGTCCTTTAAACAATGCAAATCTCAACTAAGACATAGTAGGTAAGGAGAAGCTTCAGCCGAACTTAGTTAAAATTTAGAAGCTACGGCCGAACTCAAATTCTCTTACAAAGCCCTGTAAAAGAATCCAATTGGCTCATATATAATAGTTGAATTTGGGTTATGTTGATATGGATTGTGTATGTTTTAATTTGGGTACATAATGAAATTAGGGACGAAGAAGAGGGTAGTAATGAATACGAAATTGCTCGACCAATAAGCCAGAATAGAAGTTGATGGAACAAATGGATCCTATCGAATCCTCAAGTTACATGACATATACCAAACAAGAAAATACAACACTAAGTGATTTCTAAACAGAATCCCGTAACCAGACTCCTACTAGAATTTAAGAACATTGACTGGGCCATCGAACGGTAACAATAACACCCGCAACACTATACGGGACAACCAATTGTATAAAACATCCATAATTTGGTATTATATGCAGTGAAGACAATCATTAATCCATTAAATTTTTCTTCCACACAAGGCCAAGCATTATGGTTGGTATTTTCACTTTTAACTCTATTATTTTATTAAATTTATTTTTTCCAATTATATCTCCATTTTTTTCTCTTAATTTTTTTTTTCACTCATAAATAAATACAATTCTTTTATTTAGTTAAGCTAAGCGATGCCCCTTCCTATAATGAGGTGCACTTTCACTCTTATTTTGCTTGACTATATTTACATCATAATCGTCCACATCATAATCGTCCACATATATTAAGATGGTCCATCTATTTTTAACCAAGGAGAACCATTAAACTCCTGTCAAAAAAAAATTTAGACATGATCTAGTGCTTTGGCAGAGTAATCAAATGAAGCACACTTTGGATTTTTTACTAGCCATCCCTATTGGTGGTTTAAATCAGAAAATTGGCGCAAGGCAGTTCAGTGCGGTGTTATGTTATAGACTTGGGATTCCCCTCTTTGAGTTAGACAGCGTGTGCCCTTTTTGCAAGAGAGAATGGACGTCTTTGGTGATCACGCCGTGCATTGTGCAAATGAGGTAGGTCTAAAATTTAGACATGATCTAGTGCGTGATACAATTGCATGACATATGCTATCGTCTTTGGAGTTCCTAAGACGTAAAGGAGGTGGACTTGGGGCTCCTTGCTAATAATGGCACTTCTTTGAGACCGGCGGACATTCTGGTTCACAATTGGGATAATGGTCGTGATGTTTGTTTGGATGTGACGATTGTCTCGCCATTTGCAGGAGGTCGTACTTCAGAGCTGGGACAAGCTCACAAGGATGCTGTCATTCGTAAGAACACCAAGTATTTGGAGAAATGAAATTCGCAAGGCTACGGGTTTGAGGCTTTGGCTTTTACTACTCTTGGTGAGCTTGGGTGTGAAACGATTAATTTCATTAAACGTCTTCGCAACTATATGGCCAGTTATGATGCTAATGTGCGTATTGGGGATTTTCTTTTTCATAGGCTAAGTGTGGTAGTACAAATAGGGGTTGGAGCCCAGCTTGTTGCTAGGCTCCCGACAAGTTTTTTTGTCAGATGAGTTTTCTTTTGATCAATAAAGAAACAAAAAAAAAAAAAAAAAAAAAAACATTAAATGAGTTCCTTATCCGACACGTGGTAAAAGATTAACCATTGAGATATTTGGGGATCAATTAGATTGGAGGCGTACGGAATAATCGTCCAGCTCAACTACTCTGTAACTAAGGGAAGGATAAGTCTGGGAAACACATTATAAAAACTAAGATGAAAGAGAAATTCATTTGGTAAACCCTAATCTCATCTTTATCTCCGCCGCTCACCTCTCGCCCCTCTTTCTCCTCAAATCCTAACTGAGAAAATAGATGACAATCAAATAGATCAATTTCTTGTTCTTGTGATTTGTTTCTTCAAAACTTCATCATGGTTCCATCCAAACATCATCATCGAAAAGTAGAATATCACTGTATGTCATTCTCTCAAATCGGGTTAAATTCAGGTTAATTTTTTGAGGAGAAATTAGATCTTTTGTTAGTTGAGCAGCTCGCATGTGTATCTAATGAGTTTTTGTCAGATTTCAACGATGATGGTTACTTTGAGTTGAAATTGTGGTTTTAAATGATTGGTTTCCCCGATTCTTCTTTTTCTTCTCTTCTTCAAGTTCTTTATCAATTTTTCATTTTTGATGGATTTTTAAGAATTACTCTTATGTTACTTGTTTAGGGATTTGGTGTTATTCTCATTCAATTGAGTGAGTGAGACATTCGGTGTTGTTTAGGGATTTGATTTGGGTTTGATTTTTTCTTTTTAACTGTGTTGCATCTGTTTTTTTTTACGGAGTACTCACTGCACAAGGTAGATGATTTAGGTTCAAAGAGTTTTTTTTTTTTTCCAAATTAAGTTTTATGGCTGAAAAGCCTAAAATGGTTTTCATGTACAATTTTTATCTCTCTTTTTAGGGATATCAGTACTACAGTTAGGTGTTTGTCAAAATGTCTCTAAGAATGAGGTTTTATTTTTCTGTGATTGGCTGATTGCATCTATAGGCTAGCTCGGTAGATTTTTAATGATGCCAAGGATGGGTTTACTTAATAGATTTCATTTTTTTTACTGATGCACAGCTATTTTAAATTTGTTTTTGGTTCGGATGGAATCTTCAATTACCCTTCTGTAATTTTTTTTTGTTTCTTTGTTACCTTTTTTTTGTAATTTTCTTCCTTTTGATATATCTCGTTGTTTTGTAATTCAGTAGTGGTAAACAGTGTTGTTTCATGATTTCTTTTTTGTGTGAATTTCATTTATGCACTTGCTGTGAGTTTTGGGTGTTTGTAAACTTGTGAAGTATAGCTTGTTTTGTTCATTTTCTCAATTCATTTGTATTTCATGTGTTTGAGGCGTCCGTAATTTTTAATTATTTGGTCATATGAAGTTGGTCCATGTATGTTGATAAGTTTCTTGAGTCACAAAATAATATGCCCCTGTTTATTTTTTTTTGCTTATTTTTTGAATACTGATTATTTGCTATTTGTTGCTTTTGTTCCATCATTTGAAACAACATCAGCGGCATATGTATGAAATTTGGTGTAGAAATGGCAAGCCAAGCTTCCACCACAGGAGTCAAAATCAACAATAATCAAAACCAACCCAAGGGGTGTCACAAGAATGATATCTGTTTTCCTTGTAATCTGAGTGACGACATAAGAAGAACTAGATTGATTCTTAAGTTTGGAATTGTCGATGGTATGCTCAGATCTGTTGCTTCTCATTCTCACTGAAAAGAATAATAAGGAATTTCAGTGAATGTTCATTTTTACTTTATTTTACAGGATTTATGTTTTTAACTAGTAATTGTTTTATTTTTGCAGACATTTCTTTTACATCCATTAACAAGAGGAAAGGGGAGTTTCAAAGAAGATCAAAAAGATTTGGAATTAGATTGATTGAATGTTATCAAGTCGCAGCTTTATGAATCTTTTTAGTATTTTTATGTAAGTTTGTCCAGTGAACTTTGAAGAATCCTGATGTTGTACTGTTAAAAGTTGAAGTAGTTCGTTTTAAAATTAAAGTATGTTGATGATGTAATTTGAATTTGTTTTGTCAAAGAAACGAGGTTTTATTTTATTTAATTTTTGTAAAACAAATTGTAATTTTTTCAAAATAAAATTGTAAATTGAATTTAGTTATAATAAATTAAATTAACTTTGCATTTAATGTATTAATTTTAATTCATTTTTTATTCATCGTCAAAATTGGCCAGCCAAAATCTCTTATTTCAATAACCCTTAAGCGACCGATTATTTTTCAGTTTAGTTGATCGAGGCTTATGTCAACTTAACATATTACTCCCTGGGATGGTTGGAAAAAGTTTAAACCAATGATATTGGTTTCACTTCTAGTATGCTTGGTCTATCTATGAAGGGATCGGGGTTTCACTTGCTCTAGTATGGTTGGTCTAGCTCTAAAGCGGTGCTCTAGTATGGTTGGTCTAGCTCTAAAGCGGTGGTTATTTTGCTTGTTCTTGGGAGCTCGGTCTAGCTATGAAGCGATTATTATTTTGCTTGCTATAGATAGGTCGGTCTAGCTATGAAGCAAGCAGCAAAGAAGACGCTACATGATAGTTGGTTGATTACTAAAGCAAGTGCCTAGCTGCTCTAGACCTATAGAGATCCCACCTTTTGCAACTCAAGAGCGAGAGCCAAATTAAGTCGCTCCAAGGGTTAGAGCGACTCAATATGGGCTTTTGCAACCAAAAATGCCTGGTCGCTTAATCCAGTTTTTCTTGTAGTGAAGGGACATTTTCTAGCTTACTGAGTCCCTGGCATTTGATGGTTAGTAATCAAAATTACGAAGTATAGATCACATACTTATGTTAGATGAGTTCTCAATGACATGGTTAAGACAAGGACTCAATCCTTGAGTAGTATTTATACAAATTACTTTAAGATCAAAATTGTAGTTCAGTAAAGAAGGATGTCCTGACAAGGTCGCAGGTTGTTTTAACTGTTAACTCCAATGTACAAATCAGCCCAGCAACGTTCACCAACATCTAAGGGTCACCTGCAACACAAAATTTGACTGCAGTTAACGGTCTCCATGGAAGGAGGAGCTTAAAGAAGGAGATTAAAGATAAGACATTAAACTCACTTACCAAAAACAACAGCAACAGGTGCAGGAACCAAAAGAATCGTTCTGCAAGAATGTACTCCAGTTTTGGCTCCATGCTCCAAGTTGTTCATAGAAATTGCAAAATTTACATTTTACATGTACAAATGATAACTTGATCACTATTAGCCGGTTGGCATGTACATGCATATGCTTTCAAGTGATTTTCTGGTGGAATCAAATTTGTATTATCCAACAGAGAGAAGAAACAAAAGGTGATTCAAATAATGTAATTACATTTGCTACCAATTCAAAGATGTTTTACAGGTTTTATAAAAAAAAAAAAAGATTTTTGAGAGGAAAATTGGTAGTTACAAAAAGAAATTAGAAGTGTTTCTCATACACCTGTGTTGAATTTCAGCTATCTTCCCCGCGGAGGACTAATAGCTTTGTAAGTGACTGATAGATTGACAGTACCTAGAGTAAACATGAGTGACAAGAATAGTGGCGAAATAATATCCAACCTAGTTCCAATCTCCATTTATCACATCTAGCACTCATGTCCATAAGCTTGCTAGATTATTTCCTAAATCCTAACTACAAAAAAACATAATGTAGGTTTTGCAACTAATTTCATACCATGACCACCATATTGGTCTGCTTTTTCTTGATGCAGCATT
Source organism: Papaver armeniacum (assembly GCA_023531295.1). Taxonomy (NCBI): domain Eukaryota; kingdom Viridiplantae; phylum Streptophyta; class Magnoliopsida; order Ranunculales; family Papaveraceae; genus Papaver; species Papaver armeniacum. The sequence goes on from JAJJWW010016190.1 coordinate 53,996, forward strand.
TTATTTGGTCGTTATTCTCATTTGGCGTTCACTTGTTGAAAACAGAATAAACATAATATTCTCAGGACTCAATTCAGCAACTAAATTTAACATGAACAAGATACAAATGTAAGAAAAAAATATTTAAGACACCAACTGACTGGTATAACAAGAACAACGAATAAAATCTCAAATACACAACCAAAGGCACCAACTGACTTGTATAACAAGCCCACACAATGTTAGCCTGACATAACAAGACTGCGCAAGTTTCGACTATCAAGGCGTGCAAGTTTCGACTATCAAGGCCTTCAAACTAGTGATCCTATAATATCAGGATTTGATTAATTCAATTCTCTGAACAACACCATTGAAATCTCATCCGTAGTCTTAGCAAATATCTTACTCTTAACCTTACAATACAAAAAAGAGGTAAGCAAAAATATGACAATATAAATAAAATGAGGTTCATACGCATCGACTCACCATACAAGACTTATCTCATTATAAAGCTTGCACATCAATATATAAATGGACATTATGCAACTACAAGTCATGCAAAACCATAAAACAAGGCACAAACCATCTAGCCTTATGATCCAGCTAAAACGACACCACTTTGTATTTGCGTCCATATTTAAAACCATCCAAGATTCCAGCAACTTTGGACCTAGTCATTTAGGACCCGTTGAAGGGATAACGTGAAAATTGGAAAGTAATGTATAATATTGAAGTAGTTCTCGGACATGTTTCTCACTACAAATTTAAGTGGCTGGTACATCTGATCCATAACTAAAGCTTACTTGGACTGCACATTTTTAGATACAGAGACAACAAATTTAGCTAGAATTCCAGTTGCATCCGAATTACTTCAAAACTCAGATGCAACACTGTTGGGTTCTCTGAAACAAATACTAAGCATAGAACAAATACAATAGCAATTTCTATACCAAAATTTCATAAAACAAATACTCAAACCAAAGTTCAAATAACTTACTCATTTGGTGGTGTTATCTGACACAGAAATGTCTTGAACCAAATCAATTGACCATGATGGTAGTGATGAATCTGATGTCCGTGACCATCAGAAGAATCTGTGACGTACTCTCCATGAAGAGTAACCAAATAATGAGTAAGCTCAATTCTTAAAATGCAAAACACCTATTCCCTTTCAAAAAAGGTATGAAGCCAGATCTGGGAACAAAGAACACCAGGTATTAGAAAATCACGCTTCATCAGCTCCAGGTAAACCCCATTTCATACCAATTACCCAAATCAACAATTTTCCCGTATTCCATTCATAACCAATTGGCAATGGTGCTGTGGATAACATTGGTGGTGGTGGTGGTGGTGTTGATGAAGAAGATGGTTAATGGAGTATAAGGCAGGGAGGGGATTGTAACTAGTGGGAATGCGCCGCCGCAATTGGTTAGTATAAATAAGGTGTTGTTAGTATAAATAAGGTGTGAGAATAATTTACACAAAATCCAGAGGTGCTGTCATGAACCCACTGACAACAAAGTAATGGCCCACAAGACGAGGCACGTCATGAACCCACTGACATTAGGCCCAAGGTGTTGTTAGTATAAATAAGGTGTGAGAATAATTTACACAAAATCCAGAGGTGCTGTCAACAATTTCATAGTGCCACTGTGACCTGTGAACTTGTAAATCGTAAAAATTTTCTAATCTCAACAAAGACCAAGGATTAGTCGGTGTAGAAATTACGTTAAGATCAAAATTATAGTTCAGTAAAGAAGTTAGGATGTCCTTAAGTAATCAAAACATACTAAAACAAAACAAATTTTGCAAGTTGTTTTAACTGTTAATGTAGGTGCAAGAATCAGTCGAGCAATGTTCGCCAACATCCAAGGTACACCGGCAACACAAAATTTGACTGCAGTTAAAATTCTCCATGGAAGCAGAGATTAAATGTAAAGACATTAAACTCACTCACCACCAACAACAACAGGTGCAGGAACCAACTGAATCACCCTGCAAGATGGGTACTTGGAGACTTGGAGTTGTTCTTGGTCCAGTTTTTGGTCCAGGTTGTTCATAGTAATTGCAAAATTTAAATCTTACATGTACAAAAGATAACTTTATCATTACTACCCGGTTGGCATGTAAGTGCATCTGCTTTCAAGTGATTTACCAGTGGAGGCAAATTTGTACATTATCCAACAGAAACAAGAAACAAAGGTGGTTCATAATATATACAGGATTGCAATTACATTCGCTTCTAATCCTAATTCGAGGAGGATGTTTTACAGAAATATATTTTTGAGAGGAATTTGGTAGTTACAAGGAGCAAATAAATGTGTTTCTCATACACCTTCCGTGAACATTTCATGGGATCATTGTGCTCATTTGCCACTCACCTGTTGAAAACAAAATAGACATATTAATAAACATAATATTCACAGGAATTAATTGAACAGATAAAATTAAGATGAACAATGTGGAAATGTAAACAAGTAAAGAAAATGAGACTTCACTTTAAAGAGGAGAAATCATAAGGCGGATAACAAACATGATTGCAGTGTCTGTAACTGTGTACGTGAGGTTTTCCACAGTATTTCATTCACAACCTTCAACTAGATTTACACCAACATGGACTGCCAAGGCCCAAAATTCTATGGTAACTCAGAATCTGATAAATGCCCCGATGCTTTACGTCTGTTATGGCTCATTCATTATACTTCTGTCGTTCGAATTACGACACCGAATAGTAGATCACGGAGTTCTTGGTGCACCTGTCACATAACATCAGCATTAACATTTCCAGTTAACCATCTAGATATAATCTATGAAGTTAGATTACAAAATATTATAAAGCTGATAAATTTAAGGATTCACATAGCATATATGATGGCAATGCTGTGTCATGATGCCAACTAGAGCTAAGTTCAAGGGAAATGCCGTGTCATGATGCGACTTAGTTTCAAAACCCATTAAAGAAGTATGCCAAGATGGTAACAAAGAGAAATGAGAATAATGCAACGGACCTGCTGGTTTACTGATTCTTCCATCCATGAACGTTTTTGCTAAAAATGTGTTCTTTAAAAGAGGCTAGGAAGTATCATACATAACTGTAGGCATCTCACTCATTCGCGGGAAGAAATCTTATAATGTCACCAACAAACCCATACAAGTACAATCATTGTCATCACTCAAAACCAAATCTGACAACGCAGAGTTTATAAACCCATTACAAGACACTCAGATAACCTAATATCTTTAATATGAAGGAACATCAAATCATCCTACACTAGCATCCCTAAGCATAGCCAGAGATGCTAGCTCATCCCAAACTGATTTACTTGGGATAACCTCCAATGTGGACAGGCTACTAAAGTCGATTCATAATAGTAACACCCCAACTCAGCAGCATCTCCGCAGAACAAACTCTGACAAATACAGTTGTTCACAATCAATACTGAGATGTAAGTAAACTTATCACATTCAAAACAAACTGCAATACCATATAAACTCAAATTTGTGTTTTAGCATACCAAATTTCATTCACTGCCCAGTCAATGTGATTCAAGCACTATCTTTTTTTTTTTTTTTTGGTAACTAAGTATTTATGACAGAGATTTGAAAGCATATACATGGAGCAGAACATACTATGTAATGTGATTCAGTTGGAACAGAAAATTAATGACGAGGCAGCAAAACTCACATAATTTGTAATCAAATCCTGTAATGAACAACAACTACAGGTCTGTGACCATTGACAATTAGTATATTAGTCTATGAGGTTGGCTGATATTAGTCTATTAACCACTGACACCCAAGTTGCACACCCAACATGATTCGGCAAGCTCATGCAATTCATCAAAGTATACAAACCTCAGACTCTGAATATAAGAAAAATACCATGGTTTTGCCATCCAGTTCATTTTCATTCAAGCTGGAAAATTTGTTTAACAAAATAGTTCATAAAGACACTTCAAATATACTAAAACGAACAAATGAACCTGTATTCCAAATCACTACCGAAATTATATAAATTGAATATGGTGTGTTTAGCTTACAAAATTTTTGCTGTCCAGAGGAATCATTGCTTTGCATTTTGAGAGGAAAAATCATAGTTGCGGTATTGATGGACTCATAGTCTCTGCTAAATCCGTGACCTATTGAGTAAATGAACCACAAAAATTACTAAATCGGACTATGCTGGCCAGAGAGATCCTGATGAGCATTTCCAACATATATGACCTTCTACACAGCTTTGTGGTCTTTAGCTAAAAAAGTACTCACCGAAATCAGTGCCTTCACTCTCAACTGAAGAAGATTTGGGTCTTCATTTGTCAGATGGAATTTAGTTGAGAGGAAATACCATAATGTTGCTGCAATGAATTCAAAAATGGGGGTCTTGTTTGTTCTCTTCCACCACACTCCCATACGAAACCACCACCTATAATCATAGATCTACACGATGCCATTGCTGGTTTATGACGGCGTTCTTGAGAGAAGAGAGTTTTTAGATAGAGAAGAAGAGGAATAGGGTTTTCTTTTTGTTCGGTGGTATTAAATACTAGTATGTTGGGTCAAAGGAAGTCAAGGTCAATGGGACTTATAGCCTGGGTATGCCATGAGACCATCAAAATCTCAACTCAGCTCTACACACATAAGCTATTTGAGGTAAGAGCGTCCAGAATCACGCGATCAAAACCAAATAGCAAAACAAAAAAATAACACTTTTTTTAGTTTATAATCATGGTTAAACACAGCGGGTGACGAGCAAATTATATTCGAGCATACGTATAATCTACGACTGAAACGGAACGAACGTATAATCTGCATCTCACTCACACCCTCACAAGCGAAGATGACAGCTACGCCTGAACCGGACGCACATTATAACTATGCCTGTCAACGGGCGAACTCTATATATCCTTCTGAAATCAAACGGACTCGACAAGTACGTTTGATTTTCAGATGTTAATTTAAACTTCACCCATTAGAAGGAGATTTTAAACCCATTTGTCACGGGCGAAGTCTACAGTTCGTCCATTCTCCTGCTGCACACGTACCATTCGTGTGTCATGATTAAAAAAATGCGTGAATAAAAGAGACGGAGACTACTACAATGTTACTATCAGTAAGCTGTAGGTAACTTGTTATGAACCCTGAATCTTGTTATTAATTCCGAGCTGCAGGCCTCATGTTAATCGATAATGAATACAATTGTTATGTGGTCAATATGGGTTCGTTCAATCAAAAGCATTAAGTGGTGATAGGTTTCGATTTGATATCAACTTATCTGATAATAACCTAGTACAATTTGTTATCTGAAATTAGTCAAAGTTGCAACCGATGGGGAGCTACTGGCTACCTCCAGATTAGTTAGTATAAACTTCGTTTGGCCCAAATGTTCGGCCCATCAGGCGTTGTTTATATCCTCCGGACCTCCTCGCACCATTCCAACGGACTTTTAATCTGCGCATGGATTTAGTGTGTAGTTTATACATCCCTCCCACTACAAAACTTTTTTTAATCTGTGTTTGGTATCAAACGCATTTTTAACATCCGGTTGATTAAATATAGTTTTAGTCCGAATTTCAGACCAAATATACTTTGAATTTTGGTTTTACTCCGGATTTTTGGTTTTACTCGTACCACTTTGTGGATACAAAATATTGCACACTCATTGTAGTATGCGAAGTAATTCCTTTAGTAGTAAAAGAACACTAACGCATACGATATATCCAGAATGACGTCATCTAGTCACGAGAAAAATGTGAAGATCTGTGCGGCAGTGAAGAAACCATGCGGTAATGATAAAGTCTATGCGTCATTAACGCGCGTCAGATCCGAAATTAGAGGCTTTATTAGCTGTCCTCCACTATGTAAACTCCTATATAAGGAGCCCAACGCCTTTGTAGAAGGGGGAGATCTTTTTGGTGAGCTTAGACAAGATATTTAGGAGAGAGAAAGTTATTTGCTCCCCAAGTTAGGGTTTTCTCATAACTTTGTACTTGTTCTAAGATTTTAATAAAACTTCTTGAGTATTTCATCATGGTTTCTTAGATTATTCCATAGATTTTACTAAGGGTGTAGTTGTGAGATTTCTCGCAACTACATTTTGGCGCTAGAAATCAGCTAGGATGAGTAATTGGGATCATCCCTTCTTGTGAAGTTCTTCTAGAGTGATTTCTAAAGTATTTTTGATTTGGACATAAAAGAGAGTTTTATTCCTGTTTTCATACAGTCTTGGGGAATTCCTAGTCTTCAAATTTGTTAAACAAAAATTGGTATCTTCACTTAAGGAAGCTAGTTTTGTTGTTAAAATTTCTTAGATCTTTGAGAGATACCTTTTTCTCTGCCAAGAGAAAATATTGTTTCAGGAACAAAAGATGGTAAGGCAAACATCTGCGGCAGAACAAGTGATAGAACTAGGAGGAGTAGAAGAATCGCCGGAAGAAGAAGAAGCGAAATTGCTGAATCATCAAGGATGGGAGAAAGAAACAATCGAGGAAAGCAACTCCAACCTCAGACCCAACACGTTTAGGAGGAAAACAACAACCGCAACTATGATGAGGTAATTGTCCATACTACAGATATAGATACAATGGAGGAAAACGAGTAAAGAACTGGAGAGGGAGGACCAATAGGAGACAACGAAGATAACATGATGATAGAGGAGCTCGGACGAAGATTAATTGAAGAAAGGAGAAGAGAAGAAGAAGCGCGTGCGAATTTAACGCGTCAGAACGAGGAGCTAAGAGAAGAGAATTATAGGTTGCAAGAACAGAGATCAAGAACAACATCAAGAACAACACGTGCGAGATCAAAATCAAGAACAAGCGGAGCACATCCAGGCGTAGCCAATCTATCCGCAGGGATACTAGACAAGAGCAGCCTTTAGACAATACTAAGAATTTCCAAGTAAGCGATAACATGCAGGAGGGGCGCGTCAACAATATACAGGAGGAGCGCGGACATAATATATTGAAGGAGAGAAGACACAATATATTGGAGGAGAGCGGTCATCATCGCATGCAAGGAAATCCCAGAAACCACCGACACGAGCGAGCAGGCGAACATAATCGCATAAATTATGATCGGGAAGATGAAACCGATGAAGAGCAAGGGAGGATAATAATGCAAGGAAGGGAGATATTACGAAATTGACACGACCTCGCAGAAGAAAATGAAAGACATAATGACGCGCTTAATAACGCAAGGAATTAAAGGGACAAGCGTAGGATAAAAAGAGAAGAAGCGGAAGAACGATTATTGCAAGAGGCTATGCGTCAAAATAGACACGACAATAGAGACAGACAAGCAAGGTTGAAAAGACCAATGCAACAAGATGCAGATCAAATCATGAATGAAACAATCTTAAGAGAATTAGCATAAGTAAGAGCAATGATGACAAGGCGAAGAGATGGAGGTAGGCGACAATTGGATGAGGCAATAGAAGAAGCAGGCAAAACACCATTCGCAAGGCAGATACAAATGGGAGGAGTGCCAACTAAATGCACCTTGCACGTATTCACTAATATTTTCGATGGAACCACATGCTAAAGGCGGCACATAAAGGCATACATCAGATCTTTATTGCGGTGGGGGAGGATAATGATGCGGTCCTATGCAAGTATTTTCCCGCCAGTCTAACAGGAGAAGATTTACAATTGTTTGAGGGATTACCCATGGGAACAATCACATAATTCAATCATCTACAGACCATATTCTTAGGAGCATACATCACTAACAACATGTTACGACTAGGAATAGAGAAAGTATTCAGCTTACAAAGAAGGATCAATGAGGGCTTATGTAACTTAACCACGCGTTGGAAAACAATGTGTAGTGAAATGGCTGGAAGAGTAGATGAAAGAAATCTCATACTAGATTTTATTAACACACTCTTTCCAACAGATTTATTGTGTACGCAGATATTCAGGATGAATGATACCATATCAATGACAGAGCTGCGCGAGTACCAAGAAGAGTACATCGCTCTTGAAGAAAAACAGAAAGAAATGGAATATTACCCTGTAGCGATTACAAAAGATGGGAACGCAAGCCTACTTCCAAAGATAACAAACACAGTTGCAAGCACATCCCAAGGAAGCCAAGAAATATGGTGATGGAAGATCAACAAAATCTAGTATCCATGGGAGTAGAGATTAAGAGATGTATGAAAAAAAATATAGAGAAAGACAATACAATAACAATGCAGGTAATAACAAGATTCCAAGGATTGATAACCAAGAAGGTTATGGAGGGCAAAATAGATACTATAATCAAGGCCCAGGAGGAAATAGAACAGTATGGGAAGAAATAAAAATGCCGCACCTAAATACCGCAATAGACAAAATCTGGGAGGCGGTGATCTTAATGGAAGATATGCCGGGACCACCAAATATGGGTCATGAACCACCACCAGGAAGAAGAAGCAGAGAATTCTGTGTTTATCATCGTTTCCATGGGCACACCACCAACAATATAACAAGTGCGTCAAAAAGAATAAATTCCAGATAGGAGAGATGGTGTTGAGAAAACAACCGCCATACTAGAAAAATTGGAAAGGAAATCGAAGGACGCATGGGGTGGACCATACATCGTTAAGAGAGTTATTAGAAATGAAATGTATGAGCTGATGGAAAATGATGAGGGAGGACAAGTTAGCCAATCTTGGAACCAAGTGTATTTGAAGAAGTATGATCCATGCGGCAATTGAAACACAACAGAAGTAATAGTTCGTATGCGAACCTAATGAAGCACAAGGGATGAAGGAAGTGAACAAGTTTTAGGGTTTTTTATAATAAGTAGTTATTATGTAAGCGAATAAACGAAGAAAGAAGACATTAGCATTATACTAATCAAGCGTATGAATGAAAATGAAAAATTCTTCTTCTTTAAATATATCCAAAAATTTCATATAATAAAAAGGCAAAAATAATACCTTAATAGAAGGCATCGAAGTAAAACCTCTAACTTGGGAGGCTAGGCATCCAATTGTGGCGTGCACCCTAGTTCGCATAACAGCAAGAGGCAATAATAAGACCTAACGCGCGTCATAATTGGGGAAAGCCTAGTTAGCATGACTCAGGTGAAAGCTACACCGATCCTGGAACCTGAGTCATGGAGATTTGGGGTGAAATAATGAAATAAAAGCCCATCCAGCAGAGCACCTTAGTCAAAAGACTAAGGCAAGAAGTTCTCTCTTAAGGAGTGTAGAAACTCGATCAGGGCGCCGAGGTACATGGTTAAGTCAAGAGTGCCTGGGGCGTCTGGAGCGTACTTGGTCGCTCTTGGCAAGTCCTGACTATGATGCACTCGGTCCTCAAGAAACCCCACTTAGGGTGCGGTCTCGTAACCATAAGCCATATCGGTGGAGGGATAAGTCCTGACTATGAACTCAACTGATTGTTGCATCACTGGATGGGAAGAGCCCACCCTAACCCGGTAGGGGAAAGCTTCCTTGAAGGGGCAGTAAGGGGGAATATAAGGACGGCACCCTCCATTAGGGAGCTGAATTGTGTTAAAAGACGTAAATATCATGGGGCTATGACTCAAAGGAGAGCATAGGCCTGTCGTATTTACGCGTCAATATATCCTGCAGAGGCAATAATACGAGAGATGATAAGGCGAAATCAATGGGTCACTACATGAAAATGTAAAGACGTCATGCGATTTCGCCGCACAAAAACAAATAATACTTTTAGGCAAAATAAGTCCTCTAATTAGGGAGGCGCAATAAGACCTCATGAGAAAAACAAAATTAAAATTAATATTGTTTTGCAGAAAAGAAGGAGCTCAAAGATTAACGCACATATATATAATAAAGTTAAAAGGTAGGATGATGTATAGACGCGACAATAACAATACAAAACATAGCTGAGTCGAGAAAGCAAGGATACAGTCATAAGGTAAAATAAAGGAGAAGTCATTCAGGTATAATACTAAATAATTTTGTTGCATGAAGGATATCTGTGAATGCACATATGATAGACTTACACGTATATGATACTAAATAACATACGCAATGTTAGAGCATAGCTCGGTTGAACCCACCAAGCGTTGGAATGTCAAGTTTGGTTATCATATTTTAGTGAACAAAAACACATTTAAAGAGTCGCTTTATTATGTACTAGAGTCAACTTCGTATAGGTTAGGTTGAAAGTATTAGGATATGAGACATTACAAGTATTACGAAGACTTGAAGAAGTGAAGAAGTAAGGAGCTACAACGACAACATCATCATTCCACTTGAGGTTAGTGATATTTGACTTGAATTGTTTCTTTCCCTAACGTATCTTTCAAGTCGTGCATATTTAAAACATAACTGCGAAGCATGAATGATTACAATCGTTTATGCTTACAAAATTTCGGTGCAATTGCGGTGCTTTAATGTCTATGTTGTTTCAATTGCTTCCGGTTGAGGTAAATAATTATACAAGTTGATTTATTTGGTTTATATGAATTGTTTATGGCTTAATGAAAGAAAATTTTTTGGGATGAATTGTTTAGTCCAATTCGATTCCGGATAAGAGAAACTAAGTCAATTTAGATCTTAGTTAGACTTATCAAAGTGGAGGTTTCGGTTATTCAAGTCTAATCGAATGCCTTAACAAGAAATGCTAGTTAACTAACTTAGTACTTGTCTTGTTTAAAAGTGAGAGGTCTAAGTTACATGGATAATTAGAACCTAATGAGAAAAATAGAGTTATCTTTATTTCGGTCTTATCGAACAAGCGATTGTATTTGTCCAATCGGTTTAGCAAAGGAACTAAGGTGCTTAGTCGATTTTTGGTTTGCTAAACTATTAGGGAAAATTACTTCTGGCAATTGTTTCCTTGATAACATATCAAAAACAATTTACTTTGTAGTGGTTTTGATATTGGTTATCAAAAATGGTGTGTACAACCCTCGTGCTTAACTCTGTAGGTTGCAAGTCTTGTGTGATTTGTAATAAAATCCTTTCGGTTTGTCTTTATTTTCTCGTACCTTTGTCATTTTGTGACAAAAAGGGCGAGAAGTATATGGAGTAAAAAAGTGATACTGGTATTGATTTATATTGATTGGTATCACTAAGGGAAAGGATATTGGTGCTTAAACGTTTGTTTGTGGGTGAAAACCGTTTCTGCTGATTTTGATAATTTCGGGTGTATGATCTAAACTTTAAACAATGCACTCCACGGAAGTACTTTTGATTCGAGAGATCAATTTGTACAATCCTGGCCTAACCAAGAAATGGTTGTTCCAGGCTTGCTTCGGTCACAAAGTGAAGGAGAAGGGTTGGTCATAGGGAGGGAAGCGAAGAGAGTGTTGAGACCAGAATCGTTGATTCTGATGGTGTGGTTGTTTATGACTTGTATCTGAAAGTGGAACTGGCTAGCCGAATGGAAAACTACCAGGTGATTTCTAGATACTGTGTTGTTGCCGACCAAAAACTTATTCTTTGGTCGAAATAGGTGAAACCTATTTATACAAGTCATATTAAAACGTACCATGCTCGTAGGAAATGGAAACGATTGAGCAGTGGAAGAATAGCGTAATGTGTAACTGTCAGGCATTATGCTTCCATGATGAAGGAAGTGAATTAGTTTACACCGTTACTTTCATCACCACTAATTTTCCCACTTCATGAAACTTTCTTATAACGGGCGTATTGCACGCCGCACGCTGTAAACCAGGACCAATACCTTGATGAGTATCCCCAGGTTTCGACATGTTTGATGTCTCGAGTGTTTTCGTGGAAAACATGTAGCAAAGTTGCTATGTGTGGCAAGTCAAAGTAAAGATAATTTCCATAGGAAATAACATTTGATGGTATTAGGCTTGCCTTGGCCGGTCGCCTAAAACTTGTCACAAGTCCGTCAGTTTGGTGGCGAACTTGAATGGCTGAGATTGCATCTCATGAAGAAGGGTAGCCGTTGATTATGGCTACCTTCTGTTGGCGCCTAGTAATGTCACAATGGCGTTTTTGGTGTACGCCAGTGGCATTGCAGCATGACTGGCATATCTCGTGCATGCCAGTGACACGGTGGTGTAAGTGGCGCCTGGCGTAGCCATGGCCACTAGCTGGTTGCCTGGAACTTGCCGCAAGTCTTGTCAGTTAAGTGGCGAACTTGGATGGCTGAGATTGCATCTCATGAGGAAGGGTAGCCGTTGATTATGGCCACATCTTTGTTGTGTAGAAAAGTGGCGTCATTAGCATATTGGCGCCTGGCGTAGCCGTGGCATAGCGGCATGTTAGTGGCGTAGCCGTGGCATAGCGGCATGCCAGTGGCGTAGCCGTGGAAGCTTTTTTTGCACATTGGTGTTAGACCCAAATATGACTCTGGAAACATTGTCGCTGTTTCCACATCGATCCCAACGCTTTGGGAAATGTTATTTGGCTTGGTTGGCATAGCAATTTTGCCCAAATTAGGGTTTGGCATGTCGAAACCCTAATTAGTGCGTGTGGCATTGCCGCGGCATGGTGGCGGTGTGGCATGGCCACACCTGTGGCGTTGTGGTATGGCCAAAGATTGGACTTGACTCCGTGACCAAAGTTAGGGCTTGGCGGCAAGGCCAAGGCTAGGATTTGGCGCCGCGGCCAGAGTTAGGGCTTGGCGGCGTGGCCAAGGCTAGGATTTGGCGTCATGGCCAAAGTTAATGGATTACTGGGATGATGATGATCCTCACTTACACAATCAAATTAAGCATCAACAACATTATGATTTCTCCTCTCAATTATTTCTCTTCCATTGAAGTTTTGGAGTTGTGCCTGGAAGCCTTTCTTGCATCAGTGGCTATACATCCTCCCGCTATATGTTTTCTGCATATTTGATGATCTCTCATAAACACACCAAGAACTAGGATTAGTTTAAGGTTTAATTTATATCGTTAAATTGTAAAAGAAAATCATTTTCAATTGTTAATTATTATAATAAAATATGTAAGATCTCTCTGTTTCTAATCAACAATATCAATTTGACGTGAACTTGATATTATTCTTAGATTTGGAAATATTATAATGTTTCAATTCAGATTTGATGCCCAAAATTGATCTTGGGTTGGGTTTGTTGTTTTTGTTGGCTTCCAAATTAAACTTGTAAATGTATTACCATCCCTCCTACAAAATAATAAATTGAACACTTGATCTTACACAATTATGGTCTCTTATTAGATTCAGCATGAGTTTTTGTAGGGATGGGCATGCTTCACTCAGCCCTACATGCACTACCATCACCAGCTTGTTTCATTAATTCTACCATTCTTTTCTTCGGATAGAGTCCAATTCCAACGTCATAATATCATAGAAATCAGGCAAACAAAGGCATTTAAAAAAGGTAAAAATAAAAAACCAAACTTAGCATCAAATATGATCACTAAAAATATAAAATCACAGGATTATGGTTTATAAAGAGAATTAAGTGTAAGTTTGTTAGCAACATCAATTAAGTGCTTCAGGGGCAATCCAACAAGCATTTGAGAAAAAAAATTGTTTTTGAGAGACCAATATGTGTAAATTGAGTCAGCGGACTTATGATTTTCTGTGCAATGGAATCGAATTATCCAACATGTGCTTTACTTGTTCAAAGCAACCACTCAAGTCCCAAAAGTCATTCGATATTACGGTATAATCATGATATTTTCTATTTTATTGGTTTTGATTTTTCTTTCAATTTGTCCTGTTTTAATTATGGTTCATTTTATGTAACGAGCTGACCAGAGTTATCGTAACGCTAAGTAGCCAGATACTCATCCACCAAAGTCTAAATTCAAAAGAATTGCAGAGATTTTTACGGGATGCGCAAGAATGTGAGGGAGAAGTGTCAAGTGGGTTAATCCTTTAGGCCTCTGCTTTGCTACATTCAAGTTGTTAGTACCCGGGATAGACTAAATAGGCTTGTAACATGTTTGGATTGAAGAAAGGAACCCCTATCCAAAAAAACAGGAACCCCTTCCCATGGCGATTTTCCTCAATTCAAACCCAGCCTCGCAATCGTATCAACTTCGTTTGATTCAGTTTGCGAGTGTGCTAAATGAACTTCCTCGCTGTCTAAGGACGGATCATTGATCTTTCCCCTTATGGCCGGGACTTATTGGTTAGTAGGGTTTTGATTAATTGCTATAGGGTTTAGGGTTTTAGAATTTTTTTTATTTTTTTTTTTTATTATTTTTTTTTTGAGTAGATTTTTTTATTATTTTTAATACTTCTGATTTATGATTACCGGAAGATCGAAGGAAAGAACGCTGAGAATGAGAGCTAGACAAGTCTCTAGAGAGGAAGAGAAATCATCACAGGGAAAGAGCCAGAAAGAAGAATTATCCAACTTGATAGAAAATCCTTTTCTATTGAGGTCAAATATTATGGTAATACAAAGGTTATAAAGATTACGGAGAGAGGGAGAAGAGGATATAGAGCCTGGCTTGCTTTAAGAAGTAAAAGTTGGATCTGACAGGAGAGTAAAATTTAAGAATTAATTTTTCTTAGGTATTTAGATTTTCTTCAAGTAGTAAAAGTTGTATCACAAAAATTTAGATTAAGCAACTACTTTCTTCATGTTTTATTTTATTTACATAAAAAAAAAAAAAAACATACATTTTTTTGCTCGATAAAAAGAATTATATTAGAGTAGGATCAGTTGTTACATAGGAGACAAGGAGAAAAACAGAGTTCCACCTTCCACTATGCGCCTTTACAGCAAAAGGGCATTCCCGCAGCTCAAACGAGCACAACAAATGCTACTTACCTAAAGTAAGAAGCCCTATGTTCAACCTTCCACTATGCGTCTTTACAGCAAAAGGGCATTCCCAGCTCAAACGAGCACAACAAATGCTACTTACCTAAAGTAAGAAGCTCATATGAACATATGTCCATAACAAACTATGTACCTTTAAAGAAGAACGGTTTTTTGGGGACCAGCCTTTTTTTGGGGGACCATTGTTTTATTTTGGGTAAGACATTAGAAGTAATTCTAGGTCACCCTTATCTAAATATTTATATTAATACCAAAATTACCCTCCGATTATATTTGGTTAATGATTAGTTAGTGTGATTAGTGAAATTATTTTGAATAAAGATTTGAGATTTAAAAAATCAGATTTTTAAAAAGAAGTAGAATTATTGGGAGAGAGAAGTTTGAGAAGTTGAAGAACAAAACCATGGAAAATAAAAAAATTTTTGAGTTCACTAATCTAGACTACTCAAGTGATGATTCAATTGATGATAGCTCATCTGAATCTACATCTCCTTCATCTCCTAGAGTATATGTCAATCTTCACAATGATCCGGATATGGATAATTTCTTAGATGGTGAATGTATTCTTCCCCAAAGCCAATTTCAAGATGGTGAAAACGATGGATTTTACCAACCACAACCGGAGGAAGAATATTGGGGTACCTGTGTATGCTCAAAACTTAGGTAATGTTGGTTGAATTGGTCCAAATTTTCAAAAAAATGTGAATTTTTAGAGTAGATTTGTGCTTGTTCGGTTACCTTGTGTGAAGAACATGTAACCGAACTCATCTGCAAGTGTAGTTCGGTTACTTTTTCTAAACACGCAGGTTACCGAACTCTCCATTAATGGAGGTTTTTTGAAGTTCGGTTAACAGAGTAGTTACCGAACTCTATAAATAGGATTACATTTGGTATGTTGGTTTGGCCAAAATGTAACCGAACATTAGGGTCTATGAGTTCGGTTAGTTTGCAACCAATAGCTAACCGAACTTACGTAAAATAATATTTCACATTAGTGTATAAAGTTCGGTTGGTTCGCAAACTTGATACCAACCCCTTAATATAACCGAACTTACGTACAATAAAATTTTGATTTAGTGTACGTAAAGTTCGGTTAGTTGTGAACTTGTCTGTCAAACCGAACTCTGAGTTCGGTTTTCCAGAAAAATAATCATATAACCGAACTTAGAGTCCATAAGTTCGGTTGGTTCGCAAACTTCATACAAACCCACTACCTAACCGAACTTACGTACAATAAAATATTGAATTAGTGTACGTTAAGTTCGGTTAGCCCTCAACTTGCTTGGCAAACCGAACTATGAGTTCGGTTTATACCGATAAAATTATCATATAACCGAACTTTAGGGTCCATGAGTTCGGTTGGTTCGCAAACTTCATACCAACCCACTACCTAACCGAAATTACGTACAATAAACTTATGATGTAGTGTAACGTAAAGTTCGGTTAGTTGTCAACTTGCTTGACCAACCGAACTCGAGTTCGGTTAGCCCGATAAAATAATATTCAGAACCGAACTTATTTCGATTGCAATTGATGTTGTTCCTTTTCTTGTAGATTGAATGTCAACCTATACCAATGGATAATCAACCTTCTCCGGTTGGCATGCTGTTTGAAGATACATCTAATCACTATGTCAATGATTTGGTTTTGATGAAACTATTGATGCGAAGAATTGGGCTAGAGAACATGCCAAGAAAGCCATGTGCGTATTAGTTTTGAATGGAAAAGAAAGCCAAACTCGTTTTGAAATGGTTTGTGAGAGAAGTGGAGATCCCAATGTTAGTCACAAGAAGAAGGGTTATGTGTATAAAGGAAAGATTTACGAGGAAGAACACAAATAGTGCTCAAAGAAAACTAAATGTCCGTTCAAGCTAGTATTTAGTAAGTGCAAAAAAAGAATGGATGGGTTCTATCTATGGATAGGTGGTAGGCCATCATAACCACCCTCGTCCGGATGATCTTGAAGGACATGCAATGGCCGCTCGGCTCACTCCTCAAGAAATGGAGAAAATAGCTAAATTTAGGAGAATGGGAATTTCACCAGTTAACATGCTTTCGCTTTACTAAAGGATGATAACAAGGATAATGTATCATCTTTGACGACCATTTACAATGCAATTGAGACAATTAAAAGGATTGAATGGAAGGATAGAAAAGTGATGCAACAATTGTTTTTGGTAGCTAAAGAGAAAGGCTACGCGGTTCAAAAGAAGGTGGGTCCGGAAGATCAAATAACGCATCTCTTCATTGCGCATCCGAAGAGTGTTCAATTGGCTCAATCCTTCCATCAAGTTCTTATAATGGATTGCACTTACAAGACTAACAAATACGAGATGCCATTGTTGAATATTGTTGGTCGTACCTAACGAAGTCACCGTTTCACCGTTGCTTTTTGTTTTCTAGAAGATGAGCAAGAACCAAGTTACACTTGGGCGCTACAACAAGTGAAGGCCATATACCGAGATGATGATATCCCCGCGGTTATAGTGACGGACAACGATGTAGCATTAATGAACGCAATAGAGAGAGTCTTCCCATTAGCACATAATATGCTTTGTACGTTCCATATTTGGTGTAATGTGATGAATAGGTGCAAGCCTCAAATTTGTCCACCAAAGAGGAAAGCATTTGAAGAGATTAGTAAGCTACCGGAAGATGAACAAGCGACTGCAAAAGAGGAATTCGATATACAATACACTATAAATCACGCTAAATGGGTTGCTTTCTCGGTGAATGGGAGTCATTGACTTGGTCTCTCACCTAAGAAGAGTATAATCTAAATCTTGCGGCATTTATCGAACATTGGTCTAGCCCCAATATCCCGAGGATATTGTAACGTATGTGGTTAAGCAATGGTTGGAACCGCACAAAGAGCGCTTCGTATATGCATTTACCAACCACCATAAACACTTTGGGAATCAAGCGACAAGTTTTGTAGAATCGGCTCACCACCGGTTGAAGAAAAATCTTTTTGGATGTGTCGATAATTTTGTGATTGTGTTTAATGCAATGGAGAATTACTTCAACCGTGAGATTGATAGAATTAAAGGGAAGTTTCAAAAAGCCGCATCATGAAGTACAAAAAGATTGTGGACAAAGGTGGTAACATCACGAATATGGCGGACCTTTCGGTTGTTTAAGGGACTTCATTATAATGTTTCGTGCTTGCATTAAGAGGTTAATGGTAGAGGTTCATTTGATTGACATATGGGGAACCAAGCCGGACGAGGTGTGTGTTTGCAACATGATGAAGTCTATGGGACTCCCTTGTCGCCATATGATAGTTAAGTATGAACATGGCATAATCCCTCTAAGCGATATAGATCCATATTGGCAACAATTAAGTTTTGTCCTCCTCCAAAGGGCGATGTCGGAGAAGAGTTTGGTGACAATGTGATGGGAAGAATCGTTATCGAGATGTACCGGAACATGAACAAACTCGAAAAGCAAATCTTTTGGGATGACATGCGGCCAATTGTTTATCCACACACTTCGGAGAATGTGCACGAACCGAAAAGGCAAGGGGAAAGGTAGGCCAATCACCAAAGAAACAAAAAAACAAATAAGAGAATATGCAAAGGTGTTGGGTAAGAGGAAAAGTGAAATGACCCCTTTTACTAGAGACCCTTGTGGGCATGAGCATACCGCGGCGAAGTATCAAGAAGATTCTAAGAAAAGGTCTAGGAATACTTGTGGAAAAGGGCGAAACAAGTGAACGGGATATGAAGAAAAAAGGACCGATGTTACGCTCGCAACCAACCCCACCTACTCCATCGGAACCTAGCCAACCAATTCAACGAGACGTTAAGCTTAAGGCTCCAATATGCCGCATCCAAGAAAGAAGTCGACCAATTGATGATATATCAACTTTTGTTGATAGAAGGTACTTGGAAGACCTACCTACATATATTAGAAAGTACGTCATATCCACCGATGACGTCCCTGCGGATGGTAATTGCGGATTCCACGTTGTCGTACAACAACTACCAGAACATGAGAAACCAAAGTAATAATTGTTGCAATCACTCATTACCACGACCACTACCAGAAACTTTTCTAGTCTTGCGTTTAGGAGCTTTAGGTCGCCCTTCGTCACTAGGAGTGTCATCTCCACTGTTTTGTTGTTCAACCATCCGACTTGAACCTTCCCCTTGTCGGCGACTCCTCTTCGATGGCATGGTCTGGCTTGGATCAACCTGGCTTGTATCGACAAGGCTGGGATTAAAAACATTAGTTATTTGGTTGTACAGGTCTGTTTGTTCTCGAGTATCCATCGGCTCTCCACTCCGGATTTTTGCCATCATTTTCTTCAACAATTTTCCACTTGCCTTCACCTATTCTCATCAAAAACATAAGTAAATATTATTTTTCAATACTTCATAACAATTTGAAACACAAAAAAGAAGAGTAAATTTCTTACCGCCGAATTCCACAAGATCAAGGCCTCATCACCACACAGAGGGGTATGCTTCATAATTTTCTTAGCCTCTTTCTCCACTGCCTTCGCTTTTGTCTTCTCAGCACGGGCTTGTTGGACAGCGTTTATTACACGAGGATGAGAAACATGTTCATACCATTCCATATATCCCTCGTCAGCGGCATTTGGCTCATCAAAAGAATCTTGTAACTCTTCAGCTGGAACAAGATAATCCCCAAAGTTCTTCCAGTGGTCCACCGATGGAGCAGGATCGTATTTGGGGGTGAACTTCAACTCGGTGTTCTTAGTTCCCTGCTTCTTCACCTTGAAGTTGAAGTTTTCCACTTGTGGGACACTTTGGACACAAGAAACTTGTCTTAATACTCTTAGAGGATTATACATTGTACAACCTCCAGGATGAAACAACGGTCCATTATACCCCGCAACAGGTGAGAAATCAATAACCTCAACATCCTCCTCGTCTTCATCTGATGGAATGGTGTAAGGATGGAAAACCACATCTTCCACTGTTAACGTATCCAATTTCTCCCTCAACTCCAACACCTTTTTTTTTCTTATTCTTTTCCTGTGAATTCAAAAATTCATATTTACCAGCTGTAGGCTTCCCATAAGGCCAAGGAGTGTGAGCATGAGACAATTGAAGTTTAGGGAAGTGGTCGTACACCCAAACCTATAAGAAGAGGCAACAAATAATACATTCGCAATATGATTAGTAACAATACACATTCATTCACTTATATATTGAAACACACAAACGATAATTTAACTGGGTACCTGAACAAGGGTGTATAAGCCTCCAAAATATAGACTCTTAAGCCTCAAGCTTTTCCGAGTTCCTCTTGAACGAATGAAAGCACCGCAATGCCCAACGGTAGTTGTTCACCTCATCCAAGGGGTCCAATAGCTGGAGGTAATGAGCATTTACCACGTGACCTGAACTGTCAGGGAAGAAAATGGTTCCTAGTTGATATAACAAATAAGCAGTCACATGGTGCTTAATCTTCTCCTCCTGTCATCACCAACTTTCCTCGAGCAACCAAATCTTTCGTCCCCGAAAACTCATCAAACAAGGTCTTGAGCTTGATCTTTTTCAACTTCTTCTTGTACGTGCGGTCTGCCTCGAACTCATTATACTCATCACCTTCGTCAGGCTCTTTGTTAGCTCGTCTAAACTCACATTGTGCCTTTTTATCGCTCCATCCTAGACACCTTTGGCATAGCTTTTCAAGAAGTTCAAAACTCATCGAAGGATCGTAGCCATCTCGAACACTTGTTCCTGTTATTGGTAGGGCTGTGATTCTAAAACAATCATCCGGAGTAATTGCCATCTCACCAAAAGGTAGATGAAAGGTATCCGTCTCTCGGATAAGACCTCTCGGCAAATGCAAAGAATAAAGGACAAAGATCAAATTTTTGGTGCGCATGTTGTATCCCGTTCCATAGTACACAATCAAATACCGCCAAGCGCACCTCATCACACTCATTTTCTATATTCCATATCTTGTTCTTTTGACGTTTCAAAACACGAACAGCATTAGTATGATCCTACAAAAGCAACAAACTATCTTATATACTAATATATAGAAAAGAACAATATATGTCAAAATATAAGTTCAAATAAAAGAAGATGACTGACAAATCTTGATGGTTAAGATTGAACCATACCTTTGCCGCAAAGATCTTGGCAGCCCATGAGTTTTTGTAGCCCATCAATAACTCCCTCCATCTCTCGGAGTACCATAAGTTGGATTCTTTGGAGACAAACACAAATTGTCATCCGGAATGTAAGAATATCTAGCACAAGGCTTGTTAGGCGTCTTTCTAGGTTTCTTTGCATCGTTTCTACTTGTGCCTCTTCCTCATCAACTTCCTCTTCATCCAACTCCTCCTCCGATTCAACATCATCCTTATCTCCATCTTCCTCATCTTTGTCACCCTCATTTGGTTCACCACCATCTTTGTCACCCTCATTTCCCTCCTTCACCTCGGTTCACCATCACCGGCACCCTCATTTCCTCCTCTTTCACCGGTTCACCTTCTACACCTTGATGTTGTTCTTCATTGCCCATCGCCTCCACGATCTCTTCATTGCCCATCGCTTCCACAATCTCTTCATTAACTTGTTGGATTACGTTGTCAACATTATCTCTATTAACACCATCTTGGATTACAACATCCAGAATGACCCACCTCTATACTTAGCATTTTTGGTTCCACGGTGACCATGCATCACAATGTACTTTGCCTCGAGGGGTGGGAGTTCTTAGATCTTCCAAGAAAGGTTTGTTTGGTTTTTTGCCTCTTCCACTAATCAAGAAAACAAAAGATATTAGCTTAAACAAAATAGGCCAAGTCTAATTTTGGGGACCATAGTATAGGTCGGTTAACAAATATTTTTTGAGAACAAACCGAACTCAACATTGGTAAATGTTAATGAAGAGTTCGGTTTGTCATCATTTTTTTAACTAACCGAACTCAACATATTTGCAACTCATCAAGAGTTCGGTTTGTCAAGTTTTTTTCTAAAAGTCTTTACATTATTTTTTTTCCTAGAAAGTTCGGTTATTTTCTAAGGTTAGATTTTTATGCGAACAAACCGAACTCAATATGACAGCTTCGGTTACATAAAAACTCATATTAGCAGCAAAAAAAACGGAGTTCGGTTACATGTAAAAAAATTGTTTTAACCGAACTTTAAGTTCTGGTTAGAAATATTTTTTTTGGCTTCCTCAAGGACGATCTAACTTAGAACTTCAAGTTCGGTTACCTAGTTTTGATACCTAGAGAACCGAACTGTTCTTCGTGTTCTTCCTTTCAGGAAGTTCGGTTAACAAAATTGGGTTTTTTTGAAACTCGACCTAACCGAACTATGCACTGTAACTGGCATTTGAACCCTATTTTGATGATTTCTATTCATTTAAACGAATCAAAATCAAATTAAAAGCAAGGGGTTTGTTGCAAAATACCCGCGAATCGGTCCCATGGCGTAATCAAAGCTTGCAACCGTCTATTATACCGGATTATGGCTTCACTTTGGTTGTTCAACTTCTTTTTGAATCTCGAAAATCGCTTCTACCGATTTGCTAGATGTCCCAATCGAGAACCTTCTCCTTGAAGTCTTTTGGTTTGCTTTCGAAGAACCATCATTATAGTCGATTAATCAATCGACGATGAAATTTTTTGAATCGACGATTAATCGATGGAGTCGATGAAGACGATGTTGTATTTGGGGAAGAAGAGAAGCGAATAGGGAGCAGTTTTGATAGAAACTGTTTTTTGGTTTTGGTTTTTTAGTTTTAGGTTTTGTTTTAGATTATTAGGTTAGGGATAATTTTAATTAGGGTAAGGGACAAATTGGTAATCTTATGATTTTTAGGACATCCCTTAACATTGTAGGGTAGGGGGCCTTATAAAACAATGGTCCCCTCAAAAAAAGGCTGGTCCCCAAAAAACGGTTCTTAAAGAAAAGGGCATACCATTACCATATAGCCTTAAAGTCTACATATAGAATAAGAGCCCAAGTAGTTTCACCTTTACGATGCTACTTACAAACTTAGGTTAGAACCAAACTTAACAGTGTAAGCCCCCGTACAGAATTACAAACCCAATGAAGCCCAAGTAGTTTCACCCATACAAGCCCATCCCAACTGAAACCTAAAGTCCTTGACAACCAGTATCACAGTTTCCCGGCCACCATCACTGCCGCCCCGGGTCCCAGGCTCCACCGTCTGCCGCCGTACCACCCCACTTTCACCATTGCACCCAAGAGAAGTCACAATACCAATCACACCACCACCATGATCTTCACGAAAACAGTCATTTTATTCATTATTAAAAGATTTAAGTGTTGAAATCATGTTTTCACATGAAGCCTCCAAAGTCTTGAGTTGACCAGCCGCAACATAAAAGAATCGAATGTCAATTTCAAACACGCACCAGTCCATCTGCACAGAGAGGGTATGAAATTTTGTCAAGATTTTGTTTGAATCAAAATAAGTAAAGAGGCAGAACATTTAGTAATAAACAAACAATTGCAGAAAAACAATATAGTAGCAATATTATACTCTATTTGGTTGAGGAGGTGGGAAAGTGAAGAAACTATAGTACAGACATCAAGCATATGAGAGGAGAAATCATTATGCTGAATTACGTTGGTGGTGGTGTAATTTCTTCTTCTTCGATGATTATGTTGTTGATTTGTTTTCGGTTTTAAGATCTAAACACTAGAAAAATGTTAGGGTTTTCCTCTCTTTACAATGTGGCAGTGGTTTACTCCTACTACTGCTACTAGCAAGAGAAAGTGAGTCTGAGGCGACTTCTTATAAGTTTTATAAGACATGCCTCTTTAGTTTTAGGGTTGATATGTATCTCATCCAACGGCTGATTCCAATCTGGTGAATGAAGATAGTTACTGACCTAATTTGTAAGTAATTAACGGTTATGAATATATTTAGATACACGTGGAAATTATGGAAAGGTTTCGTGTGAATGAATTATTATTTTATTTTATTTTGAAGAATGAGAGGCCCCAAACTTCATTAGTATTGGAAACAATGCACAAAACAGATTACAAAATAATGAATCTCAAACAGATGAGTCGCGGACTAGGTCGCTATCTTTAAGGTGTTTCGAGACTCTGCCTCTTGATTGTGCTAGCAGTCAATTTTTTGTCGAAAACCCTATGGGATAAAACAGCTGATACTCTCTTGTTCGATTTCTATGCACCTTGAGAAATCGAACCAACTATCACTCTTTCTTACACTTGCTCAGAACTCAATAGATGTAAAACTATATGTTTTTCATCCTCTGTAAAAACTGGTCTTATAAAACTCAAGAGAATCAATCAACTTTAATGAAAATAAATTAATTTATTTTCCAATAATATTATGAGTAACTACAATCAATTAACCTTCCGTAACAGTGAGAAAACGGGCAAGATATATTCCAAGATTAAAGACAATTAATTAGAGAATAATTACCTTAAAATGTTTTTCAAAACCAAAAGTCAAATCTGCAAAAAAATAAGTTTTTTGAATCACAGACCTCCCAAGGCCCCGCTCTCCCGGATTTTATTAAATACATATAGATATATAAATATACCTAGTCAAATGCATGGGGTGAGACTTGAACCCAAGTCTATAGTGCGGGAGCCAAAAATAATACCACCACACTATCTCTCTAAGTATGATACAATATTACAAAACTATGTTTTTAAATATATATCCCAACAATCCCCCACTTATATTTCAAAACATTGAGCAAGTGATATACAGTTGTGCATAAGCAAAGGTGCCTTTCGACTTGAACCTTTACATAGTGTTAAACTTTTTAGGTATCAGGTAACTAGAGTGACTCGCGTCTTGAACTCTAACTAATACTAGATTATTCAGCACACACAACTATATCTAGAGTAAAGTTCTTAAGTTCGCACATTAAGGCCATGTGCTTATCCCTTTTTTAACGAACGGTCTAGAGAAGTGCCCAAGTTCTCATAGAAGGCGGCCACACCTTCACATCCGTATAGGTGAGTCTATCAAGAATACTCCTGTGTATCCCAATCTAATTTAAGAGCTATAGACATCATTAAGAGTTTAAACACTCAACCTGTTTCCCACTTCAGGATATCATGCTATGGAATGCATGATTCTATCATATCATTTGTAACTTCGTCTAGTCCCTTTGAACCTATTTCTAGGTTGGGTATCCATTACAAATGACTCAATTTCTCACGGGCAAAAGTCCCATACTTTTAGAGATATTCCATATATTTTCTCTTGCTAATCCTTTCGTCAAAGTATCAGCTATATTTCCTTCAGACCTTACATGATCTACTTTAACAACACTAGTTGTGAGAAATTCTCTAACTGTGTCGTGCTTTCAACGTATCTGTCGATTCTTATTGTTATTATAACAATTCTCTACTACTCTGATAGCCAATATTGGAATGTATGACAACAGACTCTTTAGCCATCCTGCCTCTTCACTAGCTGCTGCTAGTGCCATCAATTTAGCCTCCATCGTAGATTGGGATATAATTGTCTGTTTCTTTGATCTCCAAGATACTGCGCCCCCGGCAATAGTAAAAACATATCCACTGGTGGCCTTGGAATCATCTGATAGAGTGTTCCAATTAGCATCGCTAAATCCTTCAAGGACTGCGGGATACCTCTGATAGTGTAATCCTAGGTTTGTGGTTCTTTTCAGATACCGCATAACCCTCTCAATAGCATCCCAGTGTTCCAAACTAGGATTACTGGTAAACCTGCACAAAACTCCCACTGCATATGCAATTGTTGATGGTGGATTTTAGACAAGGGGTAAAATCGTAAAACCCCATGACCTAGTGTTACCCGCAACACATTAACTAAGAGCATTTAACTCAGGTGTAATAATTAATAGGGTATTTTTTCAAAATACCAGATTAGGTTTTCACCACGTAACCCTAATTCCAAAACCAAGCCGCATATCGCGCACCATGGCAACCATGCCAAACCAAGCCGCATATCGCGCACCACGGCAACCATGCCAAACCAAGCCGCATATCGCGCACCATGGCAACCATGCAAAACCAAGCCGCATCCGCGCACCATGGCAACCATGCCAAACCAAGCCGCACTCTCGCGCACCATGGAAACCATGCCAAACCAAGCCGCACTCTCGCGCACCATGGCAACCATGCCAAACCAAGCCGCACTCGCGCACCATGGCAACCATGCCAAACCAAGCCGCATCTTGCGCACCATGGCAACCATGCCAAACCAAGCCGCACTCGCACACCATGGCAACCATGCTAAACCAAGCCGCATCGCGCACCATGGCAACCATGCCAAACCAAGCCGCATATCGCGCACCATGGCAACCATGCCAAACCAAGCCGCATCATCGCAAGACCATGGCAACCATGCCAAACCAAGCCGCACTCGCGCACCATGGAAACCATGCCAAACCAAGACGCATACGCGTACCATGGCAACCATGCCAAACCAAGCCGCACTCGCGCACCATGGCAACCATGCCAAATCAAGCCGCATATCGCGCACCATGGCAACCATGCCAAACCAAGCCGCACTCTGCGCACCATGGCAACCATGCCAAACCAAGCCGCATATCTGCGCACCATGGCAACCATGCCAAACCAAGCCGCACTCGCGCACCATGGCAACCATGCCAAACCAAGCCGCACCCCCGCGCACCATGGCAACAACGCCATACTTCCAAGCCGCTATGCCTTTGGCCCACGCAAAACATAGCGCCCTAGGTTTGCAAGACTTGCAACTAGGTCAACATGGCCGCACGTGCCATTGGCACATGCCAACACGTGCCGCAAGTCATATTTCCGAGCCGCTATGCCTTTGGCCCACGCTAAACATAGCGCCCTAGGTTTGAAAGACTTGCAACTAGGTCAACATGGCCGCACGTGCCATTGGCACATGCCAACACGTGCCGCAAGCCATATTTCCGAGTCGCTATGCCTTTGGCCCACGCCAAACATAGCGCCCCATAGGTTTGCAAGTCTTGCAAACCTAGGGCAACATGGCCGCACGTGCCATTGGCACATGCCAACACGTGCCGCAAGCCATATTTCTAAGCCGCTATGCCTTGGGCCCACGCCAAACATAGCGCCCTAGGTTTGCAAGACTTGCAACTAGGTCAACATGGCCGCACGTGCCATTGGCACATGCCAACACGTGCCGCAAGCCATATTTCCGAGTCGCTATGCCTTTGGCCCACGCCAAACATAGCGCCCTAGGTTTGCAAGACTTGCAACTAGGTCAACATGGCCGCACGTGCCATTGGCACATGCCAACACGTGTCGCAAGCCATATTTCTAAGCCGCTATGCCTTGGGCCCACGCCAAACATAGCGCCCTAGGTTTGCAAGACTTGCAACTAGGTTAACATGGCCGCACGTGCCATTGGCACATGCCAACACGTGCCGCAAGCCATATTTCTAAGCCGATATGCCTTTGGCCCACGCCAAACATAGCGCCCTAGGTTTGCAAGACTTGCATCTAGGTCAACCTGGCCGCACATGCCATTGGCACATGCCAACACGTGCCGCAAGCCATATTTCTAAGCCGCTATGCCTTTGGCCCACGCCAAACATAGGCGCCCTAGGTTTGCAAGACTTGCAACTAGTCAACCCGGCCGCACGTGCCATTGGCACATGCCAACACGTGCCTCAAGCCATATTTCTAAGCCGCTATGCCTTTGGCCCACGCCAAACATAGCGCCCTAGGTTTGCAAGACTTGCAACTAGGTCAACAAGGCATTCCGCACATGCCATTGACACATGCCAAACACACACGTTGGTAGCCTAACTTGCAAACCGTGCAACCTACCACCAAGGCATTCCGCACATGCCATTGGCACATGCCAAACACAAACGCTGGTAGCCTAACTTGCAAACCGTGCAACCTACCACCAAGGCATTCCACACATGCCAAACACACACGCTGGTAGCCTAACTTGCAAACCGTGCAACCTACCACCAAGGCATTCCGCACATGCCATTGGCACATGCCAAACACACACGCTGGTAACCTAACTTGCAAACCGTGCAACCTACCACCAAGGCATTCCGCACATGCCATTGGCACATGCCACACGCGCCACTAGCAGCGCCACTTGCACTCAAGATAAAACCAACACTGAGACATCGACACAAACTGGGATGCTTCTTTAGGGTTTTGGTTTTACGGTCACAAAGATGCGCCAGACACTACGCTCACATTAAGAAAGCGTGAAAAGGAATAAAGCGGTCAAATAAAAGAGGAAATAATGGTGAAAACGTTTTCACCCATTAAACCATGCGGTTACCACCTCCTCCCATTATTTCACCCTTTACTCTCTTCCTTCATGAGGCCAGGGTACGTTTCAATCTCGACTTGTATAAATAGGTCTTACCTATTTCCACCGGACAAAAAGTCTCGGTCAGAGAAATATACTACGCTTACACTCTCAAAAGGCAACTTTGCAAGCTCTCCCAAAAAGCTTCTATCTCTTGCAAGCTTCCTAAGCATTCACTTTTCGATACAAGTCGAGATACTACTCTCCTCAACACCTTTCTTTACTTCCCTCCCCAAATCAACCCTTCTCCTCCACTTTGTGATCAAGCAAGTCCTGGAACGACCATTTCTTGGTTTAGGCCGGACTTGTAGAGATCGATCTCTCGAATCTACAAAGTGCTCACGTGCAACACATTTGTTCAGGGTTTGAATCAATTTCTCACTCACCCACCGAAATTACCGAAATCGGCAGGAAACGATTTTCACCCATAAACAATTGGCGACCACAAATGGGAGGATTGATCTATCGGCTACAATATCAACTCCAACTCCTCATTTCGTTTTCCGAACGTCAAATCCCAACATGGTGGAACTCAGATCCGGAGCGGCTGCCGAGAACATCAACGCAGAACGCATCCCTGATGTTGGCGTCTCCCCCATAACATTGTTACTTCACCAGCTGACAACAACAACATCGAATGCACTCCCTTAAGTGTAACACCGCCTATCACCAGGGCCAGAGCCGCTGCCTCCTCTAGCGTCTCTGCACAACCCTCTAATCACGACAACGAGAATATCTCTTCAGGTGTCACGCCCCCAGTCACCAGGGCTAGGGCCGCCACCGCGACCCCGAATGCTTCTTCCAACATGGCGCCTCCGACAACTAAGGCTCCAATTACCCCGCCGACGGGACGAGAGACCGGAGGGACCAGAGGAAGTCGCCCTTAACTGCCGAAGTATAAGACATCGGCTCTTGTAATCTAAAGCATTTGGAAGTATTCAAATATCTCTTTTTGGAACGAATTAGCCATGTTAGTGTTGTGCACTTGTTCAAGACTAATACTATGCCAATGCCCCTGTGATACCAAAGTCATGGTTTCAATTTTTTTTTCCCTTTAAAATCTAGGTTTAGATACAAAACGTGAAAACATGTCCTTTAGGTGGTCGTTAGTGTGTGATTAACTCTTCATTCAAGTGTGAAAGAATGTGACTAAAGTCTTGAATTGAGTTGAATTAAGGATTACTGAAAAGTTGATATTTCGTGTAAATGCAAACGTTTACGATGTGGTTGCCTAGTAATGGATACTTAATTTACAACTCTAAGTCTGAATTCTGGCAACCTAAACGTTTACTATTGCATCCAAGTTTTGTAGTATTTTGGATTTTTGGGTGCAAATGATTTCTCAAGCACTTTTTTTGTTCAATTATATCATGATAACTATTTGTATCTTCTTGAAATTGTTCCGTGAACCTATATTATATCAAGATTTAACTCTTAATCCATTTTGAATCTAGGTGAATAGACCGTTGTAACGTATCTATGGACACTATAAAAGATGGAAAAAGTATTAATGTTATCCTTAAAAGAGAAGGCAATATTAACAACCACCCAGATCAGCTCCAGTTAACAACCACCCCCAGAATGGAGTGCAAATCAATACCAATATCAATACATACTAAAAATTGAGATCGAAATATAAAACTCGAAAACCGAGATCGAAACTGAGTAGTTCAAAAGATAACTTGTCGTGCTAAAAAATTGAGATATCATTCCCAATCGAAACTAAATTAAATAAAAGTGACTCGACTATTTCCAGCGCCGACTAATTCCACGAGATCAGACGGGAAAACTTAGCAAATATAACTAGTCGTGCTCTACATTCGCCAGTCTCCAGCATCATATGTGGTGAACAAGAAGTCGAGAGGTCTCTGTAGTTGATAAAAATATAACAACCACACCCACATTGAATCCAACACTTAATATAAAAATCTACCAACAAGTAAGAGGAGAAGTGCATCGAAGCAAACATGAACACAAGGGTTTTTTACGTGGTTCGGCCGTTAATGAAGCCTACATCCACGGGTTTCACTATGATCGGAAGTGTTACACACAAACTCCATTAAAGGGAATAGGGTTCTCCTTAAGTTCTAGGTTGTGGGAAGAAGAAGAAAAAAAACCCCTCCTAACATCTTTCTCTTTCCCTTATAAAGGGGGTAAGGATGTACACGAGTTACAATAACGCCCTTAGGGATGACTAGTTAGGATAAGAGCTAGCAAGGTCTTATTTCCTACAAACGATTGTATCTAACTAAGATACTTCTGCCTAGATCTCTCGACACGTCTCTGTTACATATTTTCTGCTCCTACAGTCTCAATATTGCATCTATAGCTCCCTAGCTGATTAACCTACACGGAGATCTGAATTGAACCTGGTGCATGGAGATCAAAAATTTAAACTGTTGCAGAACGTGGAATTTCATGTCCACCACTCCACCTTGCTTAGCATGAGGGTGCGATTCAAAACCTTATTTTTGAGAGGAGAAATCATAGTGCAGGTTGAACCTTGATTGTTTATATCGATCATGTCAGGATCACCCCAATCATCATCCATTTCGTCAAAAAGAGAGAATCAAAATGAAAAGAGATTTTGAGTTACAATGATGCAAGATTCAGATTAGAGAGAGAGACGATGGCGGCGTTTTAGTTTTGGTTCAGTGAGAGTAGAATAGATAAAGAGAGAAACTTTAGTTTATAAACACATCCTAAACGCTAATGTGTGCCCCTATCCCCAATGTCCTCGAATAGGTTATTGGGCCAAGTTTGGTACTTGGTATTAGGCAACTAAATTGGGCAGGATAATGTTAATTGATGGGTTTAAAGGCACGATGCATTCTTCCATTGCTGTGTGGGAGTGTGTTAGAGATGTTTTGTTGGTCTGATCTACTAAAATATGCCAGTGATGTTTGGTTATGTTTTTATTTTCTTAGTTATTGGTATTGATTTGCACTCCATTCTGGGGTGGTTGTTGTTAATCTGGAGCCGATCTGAAGGGACATAATATGAATGACATTAAACTCATAAATCCATGTACTGAGAGAAGCTCATATTTTTTTTGTTGAGTAAGCCTTGCAATTCAAATCTGTTGGCATGGCCTATCAATGAGAAAAAAAACACAATATGTAAGAAAACAAGAGATGTTAATCAATACTTGCAGTATAATGAAACTGAAAAGATCGTAGTTAGAGTTGTACTGCTATTTATATTACCTCAAACTGCACATAATTCAGTTTTTAGACTAATAAGGGTACTTCTATTTGACTATTGAAAATAATCAGAGCACACCCTCAAAACTCAAACTTAATTCTCCTCTTACTTACAATAAAAATTGGTGGCGGAAGGGCTTTAAACTTCTACTTCGTAAGCATCAACCTAATCCTAGAGACTTCACAAAGTTGTATCAACTAGGATGAAAATTTATCATGTATCCAAAGGCAGCACAAAAAGAAATTCAACAATGATTTCGATTCTTACATCTGAGGGAAATCATGAATTGTTTGCTTCAAAAATGTTTGATGAACGAAATTGTTGAAATCAAACTCGATCATTAAACTGGAGCGAAGTTTATTGCAGCTATTGCATTCCATGTATTTATGCATCTGCGCACCAAATAGAAGTCATGATATAATAGAGGTTCACGGAACAATTTCAAGAAGATACAAATAGTTTTCATTATGTATAGTATAATTAAACAAAAGAAAGTGCACCCAGGGTGGCAATCAAAACCAAAAAGTTTCTTTAAAAATCCGTTGCATCTAATATACAACACAACTTGGATGCAACATTGTTTGAATACGTCTCGCCAGAGTACATTTACGGCAGAGTTCTAAATTAATTATCCATTACGAAGCAACCACACGAAAATATCAACTTTCCACTAGTTAGCAGTCCTCTGATCATTTACGGCAGTACTAATCTATCACTTTCTAATCGATAAAAAAAAAAAAAAAAAAAAAAAAAAAAAAAAAAAAAAAAAAAAAAAACTAATCTATCACTTTCTCCCCACAATAGATTTGGTGCCGATGGGTTATTAAGTAGTTTCTAGGTCCAAAGAAAAAAAAGTTAATGTGTGCGAGGCAAAATTTTAACTCGCTGTGAAAATTTTAAATCAAGTGAAAAATCTTGAAAATATATGATCACTGGATACATTTTGGATCAACGAAAATAATCCAAACTTTAAAACCTTCCATCAGATATCAAATTTTTTTTTAAAAAAATGAATCAGAACCGTCTATAACAGCTACTTCTGGGGTCAGCACTCACGGTCAGCCATAAAATATGTCAGAAAATCAACGATCACGATGTAGATCTAGTCCTAGACTGAACTGGCTACATCTTAAAGCGGCAGTATAAGAAGAATAGTAGTGAAAGAAAAATCCAAACCCTAACCCGAAACTAACATTACCAAGAGGATCTCTCATACGTTCTTCTTCATCTTCATGGTCCATCATCGATGGAAACAAAAACCGATCAACAACAACAATTTGCTGCTCACAATGATTTTTCCTCTCAAAAAGCTACGATAACTTCCCTGAATTTCCTGATTCTTTTTCTATATCCAGCATACCTAGTGGAAGAATTTGGTTATTGATCTTCAGAAGTTTCTTATTTCTTAATTGTTCCATCGGTATCTAGAAGTTGCATGTTCACTACACTAATACTCAAATGTTCAACGGATCTGGGTTTTATTTTTTCATTCAACTTTCCAAGTGAGATTTAATTTTTGTATTGTTTGACCGACCCATCTTAGATGGTCTTGTACTACTACTCTGAACGAAATATCCTTTCGGTTTGTATGTGAAAAGCAGGGTAATTATCATCATTTAAAGGGTAGTTATCATAATTTAAGACTAAATTTAATTGTTGTTTGCATCTATTTGCTTGTTCACTGGTCTCTAAAATAGTTTATTTTTAGCACTAACAATGGGTGAAATACAGTTTATTTATGAAAATTGGAACATTTAGCTGTTTGTTGAGTTCACAACACTCTGTCCATTTGCAAGTCCAATGCAATCCTCCAGTTCATTATGAATGCTAAATGTTGAGCCTGTCTTTTGGAACGAATCGCTAATGCCGCTCCACTAGAGCAATAATACCTGGTCGAAACAACAAACAGGAATCTAATCCGACCGCAGTGATTAGATTTCTATGCTCTGTTCATCTTCCGATTACCTGTCAAAACATTGTAGAAAACTTTTCTTTTTTTTTCTGGGTTCGAAGAAAAGGTTTCAATATGGTTGTCGATAGTTGTGTTGGATGAAATTGTTGGGGTAGATGATCGTAATGGTGTTACGATTGAACCAATTGATCGTCAGTGGTGGTGGTCATGGCGGCGGCAAAATTATGGGCATCGTTCTAAAACTTGGTCTATCTAGGGTTTTGTTGAAATTAGGTTTTGGGTTGAGTCTCTGGAGGGTTATTCGGGTACGGGTATGACTGAGCTCTCATCCAAAACCCTAATGCCTGCTAAGAAACCTAAATGGTCCGGGAGGCAAGGCACGGCCTAAATGGCACACGAGATGAGGCACGGCATCAGCCCACAAATTTTGCTTACACCTCGTTCACATCAGATTTCTGACGTGAACAAAACCCAAATGGTGCAAATAAGGTGGGAGGATAATTTGATTTGGAGATGCCATGGTGAGTCAACCATTTGATAGTTAGTAGAGGATCACATAAATGATGTTTGAATGAGTTCTGGATGTCATGATTTAAGGAATCGATCCTTGATGCTTTCTTCTAATTGAAAAACTCTAAGGCTTTAACCACGATACCCTTGGGCTGACTCGTGCCATGCCGGAGTCAAGATGGAACACCGGCAACATCCAATTGCCATTAGATTTCATTCCTTGTAATTCAGATAGGCTGAGTCAATTTAGAATCATTTCCAGTGGGCTAATTTTATGGGTCTCTTTTGGTGCATTGAGGTAAAGCCCTAAAGGGCACTCATTAGGGTTTAGGACTTCAATTCCGATAAGGGCACACATTTTAGGGTTTAATGATGTACTTATAAATACAGTGAGCTACACAGAGAATTATTCAACTCCGCCGTCATCGTCTTGTTTGGTTCTAGATCTCTCACATCCTCCAAAAACTCTTTCAAAAAAAATTCACCAAATGGATTACTGGGATGATGATGATCCTCACTTAATTTAATGATATAAATTAAGCATCCTCCGGCTATACGTTTTCTGCATATTTGATGATCTCACATAGACACGCCAAGAACTAGGATTAGTTTAAGGTTTAATTTATATCATTAAATTGTAAAAAATAATTCATTTTCGATTGTTAATTATTATAATAAAATATGTAAGATCTCTCTGTTTCTAATCAGCAATATCAATTTGACGTGAACTTGATATTATTCTTAGATTTGGAAATATTATAATGTTTCCTTTTTGATAAGAATTCGGATTTGATGCCCAAAATTGATCTTGGGTTGGGTTTGTTGTTTTTGTTGGCTTCCAAATTAAACTTGTAAATGTATTACCATCCCTCCTACAAAATAATAAATTGAACACTTGATCTTACACAATTATGGTCTCTTATTAAATTCAGCATGAGTTTTTGTAGGGATGGGCATGCTTCACTCAGCCCTACATGCACTACCATCACCAGCTTGTTTCATTAATTCTACCATTCTTTTCTTCAGACTAGTAAGGCCGCATGTGCCATGCACATGCTTGAATTGGATTCTTTTAACAACATAAAATTTGATAATAATGGAAAAAAAAATCTTAAAATAAAAATTTAATATCCTTGTTTGTACTCATTACGTAGATAATTTAAAGAGCTTTCCAAATATATTAATTTTGCAAAAATCCGATATGTGAAAAGGCTTCACCAAAAATACCTCTTTTCTATATATTGGTAAGATAGAGTCCAATTCCAACGTCATAATATCATGGAAATCAGGCAAACAAAGGCATCTAAAAAGGTAAAAATAAGAAAAAAAACAAACTTAACATCAAATATGATCCCTAAAAATGTAAAATCACAGGATTATGGTTTATAAACAGAATTAGGTGTAATTTTGTTAGCAACACCAATTAAGTGCTTCAAGAGCAATCCAACAAGCATTTGAGAAAAATATTATTTTTGAGAGAACAAGATGTGTAAGTTGAGTCAAAGGATTTATGGTTTTCTGTGCAATGGAATCGAAATTATCCAACATGCGCTTTACTTGTTCAAAGAAACCACTCATGTCCTATTGTTAATGTTAGGTTTTGTTCCGTTAAATTCTGGAATATTCCAGAACTGGTCAGAAACATTACTTGGGTGTTTCCCAATTTATGTGGTTTCCTAGTTGAGTCAGTTATCTATTTTAGGTAGAAAACTAACCTAGGAAGTTCTTGTGGAACAAGTTTGTGTCATCTATAAAAGGGGTCCTTAGGATCAAGGTTTATATATCTTCTTCTTAGAGAAAAACAAACGGCCTGTTTGTGAGAAAACAAAAGACCAGCTAGGGTTCTTATTATGGGAGAGCTTTGAGTGACTAGTTCTTGTGAGGAAATATGTGTAAGAGTTTTTTCAAGGAATTAGTGAAATCTTTTGTTTGTCGAATCATTCTTGTTTCTTCTTAATTTTCTATATTGTGTTTAATCGCTAGAACATCCTACTCGAGACAAACATGTGGTAGTGTTTCTATCTTAGAGGAAATCTCTACTGGATTCTATAATTGGTGCGGTGAAGGTGGATAGTCGAGAAGGAGTTGATACGATGGAAAAGTATGGAGAATTGAAGTCTTATCGTATGGAAAGGTTTGATGGGAATTCTGATTTTAGTCTATGGTAGATAAATATGAAAGATTATCTTGTCGTGCTATATTTGGATGATGCCCTAAAAGGTCCACCGGTGAGGCAACAGGAAAATAAAGATTCTGATAAGGCGGAGTCGTCAGAAAATATTACTGATGCATGGAGAAAGATGGATAAAAAGTGTTTGTCGGAGATTCGTCTTCAACTTGCTAGAAAGGTGCAAGGTCATGCAGCGATCAAGGGTGCTACATTAGCAAAACAGCTATGGGATTCCCTTGAAATTTTATTCATGGCTAAAACAATGACTAATAAAATCTTTATTAAGGGTCTTTTACATGATATGAGGATGGAAGAGAATACTACGGTAATGGATCACATTTCTTCCTTTGATTCATTGATATCGAAGCTTGAAGCTGTTGGTGACAATTTGAATGATCAAGACAAAGCTCTACAACTGATCTGGACACTTCCATAATCATACAAGACGTTGTCACAGAGTTTTATGAGTCAATCGTCATTTACTACATTAGAAGTCTACAATGCTTTAGCTGTAGAGGAGATGATGAGAAAGAGAGATCGGGTTAGTAATAATTCTGAAGATGCATTTGTGGCTGATGGGAAGAGAGTTGGTAACAACAAAGGAAAACGAACTGTTTTCAAAGGTGAATGTTACAAGTGTGGTCAGCCAGGGCATTGTGCTAGAGATTATCCTAGAAAGAAGGAAGGTTTTGGGAAAGCTTCGGCAAACTTTCCTAAAGATACTGCAGCTTTAGCGATGCTATCGGAATAAGGTGGTCGTGATGAGGTCCTACTGATGCCTGCAAATCTTAAAAATCAGGGAGGATGGGTGTTAGGCTGTGGTGCCCCTCTGTATGTTTGCAACAATCGTTCATTATACAACAATTATGAAGATTCCAACGGATTCGTCTACATGGGGAATGGCTCTAGATTGCT
Source organism: Papaver armeniacum (assembly GCA_023531295.1). Lineage (NCBI taxonomy): Eukaryota > Viridiplantae > Streptophyta > Magnoliopsida > Ranunculales > Papaveraceae > Papaver > Papaver armeniacum. Next base: position 90,687 of record JAJJWW010016190.1, read on the forward strand.
GGTTCATGGAGTTGGTGAAGTTCGCTTGGAATTGTGTGATGGCTCAATTCAAACAATCACAAATGTTAGACATGTGCCGGAGATGAAGCAGAATCTAATTAGTTTACCTAGATTAATCCTCTTGTGCTCACTCTTTGAGACTTGACTGTCTAAATCATCCCACCCTCGATAAGAGAGGGGGTGTTTAAATCCTCTTGTGCTCACTCTATGAGACTTGAGTGTCTAAATCCTCACACCCTTGATGAGAGGGAGAAAACTCCATCTAAGAAGCGGCTCTTACGCCAAGATATCGGCTCTTAAGCCTTTGAAGAAAAAGATAGACAAAGGGTAGAAGCCCTCCAACTCAAAAGCAACTCTTAAGCCTTAAAAGCGGCTCTACAAAGGGGTAGAAACCCTTCAACCCAAAAGCGGCTATTACGCCCACGATAAAAGAAATAAATAAAGAAGAAGCGGCTCCTAAAGCCCTTAAAAGCGGCTCTTAAGCCTTTGATTAAAATAATAATAATAATTTAAAGGGGAGAACATCTTTTCCCGCCAAGACAAGGTCCGAGCTCTCCAATGACGCGGGCGCCCTAATCACATTTCCTTAAAAAAAAAAAAAAATTCTAAAGGGAGAACATCTTTTGCTCCCGCCAAGACAGGGTCCGGGCGTCTCCAATGACGCGGGCGCCCTAATCACATTTCCTTTGGGTAAAAAAAAAAAAAAAAAAAAAAAAAGGCGGCTAGCCTTTGACAAAAGGAAGAGAAAAGGTAGAAACCCTTCACCATTAAAGGGAGAAAGAAAACAGGGCAGAAACCCTTTGACAAAAGAATAGGAAAGCGCCACTCGAACCTCTAACAAAAAGGAAGGAAAGAAAAGAGGGCAGAAACCCTTCGTCTCCAAATGGCGCCCTCAAGCCTTCAAAAACGTATGATACGCCAAGAAGAAGGAGAGTCAAAGATACATCACATAAGGGGACTTGCAAAAAGAGAGCAAGCCCAATAGACGCCAAGAAGAAGGCGAGTCAAATATGCATCACACAAGGGGACTTGCAGGAAGAGAGCAAGCCCAATAGACGCCAAGAAGAAGGCGAGTCAAAGATGCATCACACAAGGGGACTTTCAGGAAGAGATCAAGCCCAACAGACGCCGAGAAGAGAGAAAGTCAAAGAGATACATACTAGGGGACTTGCAGGAAGAGAGCAAGCCCAGGACACGCCAAGAAGAAGACGAGTCAAAGATACATCACACAAGGGGACTTGCAGGAAGAGAGCAAGCCCAATAGACGCCAAGAAGAAGGCGAGTCAAAGATGCATCACACAAGGGGACTTGCAGGAAGTGAGCAATCCCAATAGACGCCAAGAAGAAGGCGAGTCAAAGATGCATCACACAAAGGGACTTGCTGGAAGAGAGCAAGCCCAACAGACGTCGAGAAGAGAGAAAGTCAAAGAGATACATACTAGGGGACTTGTAGGAAGAGAGAAAGCCCAGGACACTCCAAGAAGAAGGCGAGTCAAAGATACATCACACAAGGGGACTTGCAGGAAGAGAGCAAGCCCAATAGACGCCAAGAAGAAGGCAAGTCAAACATACAAGGGGACTTACAGGAAGAGAGCAAGCCCAACAGACGCCGAGAAGAGAGAAAGTCGAAGAGATACGCACTAGGGGACTTGCAGGAAGAGAGCAAGCCCAAGACATGCCAAGAAGAGAGCGATTCGAAGATACATCAGACAAGGGGACTTGCAAAGAGGAAGTCAAGACAAGGGAATCTACAAAGAGAGTACACGTGTTTGAAGACGAGCGAACCCGAGAAAGGAAACATCCTGCCTAGGCGATGAGCTGAGGACACGCCCAGCTGGGAGACTTGTAAGACCAAGAGGCAAGTATCAAGGGCAGGCCACCTGAGAGAAGCAATAGACTGTTGAGAAGACTAACGCCTTGCCCAAATAGCCAGGGGACTTAATGTAGATACCTGGAAAATGTCAAAGTAAAAGGTCAGCCTCCCCATATCCAAGAAGAGATGCTAAAGAGTATTTCATACAAGATTGGGGAAATCTCCCCATATCCAAGAGAAAACGCTACATAGCTCCCCTTCCTTATTGACAAGCACGTGTGCATTCCAAGTCACGTGAGTTCATGAAGAAGAATCTAAAGTACACTTGTACTATTGTAGGGACAGAAGTAGGATAAGAAAGATAGGAGAGGATACATGTTGGACATTCTCATTTCAAGAAATGTCTATAAATAGGGATCCTCTCCCTCAACTAAGAAAGGAGAGAGCTAACTTCTTGTGGCTAACCATGTACTACTTTCTAGAGTAGGCTTCCAACTCTACTATAATATTTGTACCCATTACAGATCTTAAAGGAAATGAGAAATAAGACTCGTGGTAACTGGATGGGACTACAATTGACTAAAGTAGCTCTTTTGGTAGCCAAATATTGTTTTAGCACTAGAAATATTGTTGGTTTCAACGGGTGGGATAGCCTGATATATATGTAGGTCTTGAAAGAATTTTTTTTTATGGACAGAACATCGGAAATTTTTTATGGCCAGTCTTAGTGAGTCTAGATTAGTGAAGCCACATACATAAATATACATGGAACATCGGCAACATCCAATTCCCATTAGATTTCATTGCAGTGTTACTGAGTTAGCAAAACAAACTTTGTGTAGCGTAAATATTTTTTTTGAATCAGATAGGCTGAGTCACTTTAGGGGTCTCTTCTGCTGCATCGAGGTAAAGCCCTAAAGGGCGCACTCATTAGGGTTTAGGACTTCAGCCTTTAGGCCCACTTACTCATGATAAGGGCACACATTTTAGGGTTTAATGATGTACTTATAAATACACTGAGCTACAAAGAGAAATGTTCATTACTCAACTCCGCCGTCCTCGTCTTCTTTGGCTCTAGATCTCTCAAATCCTCTAAAAACTCTTTCATTTTTTTCACCAAATGGATTACTGGGATGTTGATGATCCTCACTTACACAATCAAATTAATCACCAGCAGCATTATGATTTCTCCTCTCAATTATTTCTCTTCCATTAAAGTTCTAGAGTTATCGGTGGGAGCATATGATGCATCAGTAGCATTTAAGGGTCCGGCTACACATTCTCTGCATATTTGATTATCTTCACAGAGACACCAAGAAATAAGATCTCTCAAATCCTCCAGAAACTCTTTCAAAAAAAAAAATCACCAAATGGATTACTGGGATGATGATGATTCTCCCTTACACAATCAAATTAACCAAAACCAGCATTATGATTTTTCCTCTCAATTATTTCTCTTTCGATATAAGTCTTGTAGTTGTGTGTGGAAGTAAGATTTTCATTCTCTCATAGACACCAGGAACTAGGATTAGTTTAAGGTTTAATTTATATTATTAAATTGTAGAATTCTCCATTTTGGATTGTTAATTAGTATAAACAAAATATGTAAGATCTCTCTGTTTCCAATCAATAATATCAAATTGACGTGAACTTGAGTATCTTGTTGGTCGTATACTTCTGTATTATTCTTAGATTTGGATTTCGAAATATTACAATGTTTCCTATTTAGTAAGATTTATTCTGGTGTCCATGGAATTGCCGAGTAACGTTGGACATCGGCAAAAGTTGCCATGAAATTTGATTGCACTGAAAGTACTTCATGCAAGCAGATTACAGGATGATGTCCGAGACCATGATGGCGATGTCGGTGATCATGATGGTGCTGATGAATCTGATGTCCGTTGCCACAGAAGAATCAGCGACGTTCGATTATCAGCTTCATGTAATTTACTCTCCAGGCTTTGGTCTCTTTTCTAAATCCAGATGCAATACTTACTCCATTTCAATATAAATAGGTATGACGCCAGATCCGGAAGAAAGACCAGTATTAATTTGATAATATCCCTTTTAACTCCTGGATGAAAACATCATTTTCGAATCAGCTCATCCCTATTTATTTGGTGATGGTGGTGGTGGTTGTACTGTGGTAGATAAAAGTGGTGGTGCTTGTGTTCATAATGTAGAAGATGGTGCCGCCGTAACTGTTCGAGTGTTTGGTGCGGTGTTTATAGTGGGAATTAAATAAATACCCCTCCTTTTCATGGTTCTTCACAAACACCCCTAAAAACTTTATAAATACCCTATATTTTAAGTTTTTAGGGTATAGTTTTTGGCACATCTAAGATTATATTAAGTCAATTCAACCTCCGTAGGAGGTTGAGTTGACGTTTTCACGTCGGCAAGAACATACTAGTTCATTTTCATTATCCAAAAAAATACTAGTTCATTTTCATTATCAACTTAAAAAAACCCTTTAGGGGTATTTGTGAAGTTCTTAGGGGTATTTCTGAAGACCTTGAAAAGGAGGGGTATTTAATTAATGTTCCCGTGTTTATATACTGGCAAGAAAATCTTGTTGAAAGACTAACGCCTAATGAGAACATTAAATGGCCCACGAGACAAGGCACGGCATCAGCCCACAGATTTTACTTACACCTTTTATCAAGGCAAGTGTATTTTTGTATGTCTAATACAGACTATACAGTTGCAGTTGCGTAGTTTCATGCCACATTAGCAGCCATGCCCTACCAACATTGTTACAGCTTCTATTTCATGAAATTGAAATTCTCATTTTATTGAATTTATGGATGAAGTAAAGGTGCTACATTGCATGGGAAACTAACCGGCCAACCCGGCCCCCAATGGTGATGATTGGTGATGCTATTGCATTTTATTACTACTCCTTGAGCACATGTAAGATTTCATTACCATGTTTAATCCCTTTCCGAAATATTAAATGTCTTATTTGGTGGTGCATTTTCATCAAACAAAAACGATTAACCCAAAGTATTTGCAAGGTTTTTGGACATTAGATTAGACACCCCCTCGCATTTTTACTTGACAAAAAATATCTGACCTATCAAAGACAAGTTTCAAAAGGTGCTTTCAAAATAATAGTAACGAAGTTGGTGCTACTACAGTGGTAAATTCATTGGGTGACACCAAATTCTTTACAGATCTCAAAAAATAAAAATAATAGTAATAAAAATTTCAAAATGAAGTCGTCTATTGTTGTTGACGAGTAGTATGACTGGTACTACATCTTTCTCCCCTTTATCTGGTGCAGTAGTGCAGCATGGTTCCCTTGTTAGCCAGGCATTTCCCCTACAAACATTGCTACAGCTTATTTGTTGAGGCATGTGAATTACATAGAATATAATACATAGAGTGCAGTATAGCCAGATATTTTGATTTCTGAACAGGGCACCACCCAAAGGTATTTTGGATGCATTGACGAAAATAAGGCAAGTGGAAAGTCACAAAAGATCTCTATATATCACAAACGACAAGGGTCATTTGAGCTTGTCGTTACTTTAAGAGGAAGAGGATTTTGCCGTGGAAGATACAAAGTTCAAGAAGACGATTGATGCACGAAACAGCTTGGAGATTTATGTTTACAACATGAGAACCCAGATACAATGACTAGAATGGATTGAACTTCTTAAAAAGAAGACTAGAACGGTAACTCAAGTAGAAGCCGGTTGGAATCCAATCATCACTTCTGTGTATCAATGTGCTGCAAAAACAACGAAGAATCAATTGATCTACGAGTGTTCGCAAAGGAAAGAGTGTGGACCTGATCAGATAGCAAACGAAGGTTAGAATTACTTGCCAAATGAAACCAAAGCACCTTATGACAGTGGAATTGAGTGACACTTCCTGAGGATCGAAAGAAACTTGGTAGTTCTTTTCGCCTTGTTTTAGTAACCACATAAAATTATATGTTTTCTTTTCTTTTGGTAGTTCTTTACGCCTTGTTTTAGTAATTAGGATTTAGGAGGTACCGTACCCTCTTGTGTACGGTACCCTAATGTGTACCTCCTAAAATCCTAATGTGTACATCCTAAACCCTAATGTGTACCTCCTAAAATGATGATAGTGCTTGGCCCAATACCCTATACTTGCGGACCGTCAAAGACCTATTCGAGGACATACGGGGATAGGGGCACACATTAGGGTTTAGGATGTGTTTATAAAGTACTACTCCAGAGAGAAAGTTTCTCTCTTTATATATGTATTCTACTCTCACTGAACCAAAACTAAAACGCCGACTTCGTCTCTCTCTCTAATCTGAATCTTGCATCATTGTAACTCAAAATCTCTTTTCATTTTGATTCTCTCTTTTTGACGAAATGGATGATGATTGGGGTGATCCTGACATGATCGATATAAACAATCACGGTTCAACCTGCACTATGATTTCTCCTCTCAAAAATAAGGTTTTGAATCGCACCCTCATGCTAAGCAAGGTGGAGTGGTGGACATGAAATTCCACGTTCTGCAGCAGTTTAAATTTTTGATCTCCATGCACCAGGTTCAATTCCGTGTAGGTTCAGCTAGGGATCTATAGATGCAATATTGAGACCTCTCGACTTCTTGTTCACCACATATGATGCTGGAGACTGGCGAATGTAGAGCACGACTAGTTATATTTGCTAAGTCTTCCCGTAAATAGTCAGTCACTTTTATTGAACTTAGTTTCGATTGGGAATAATATCTCAATTTTTTAGTACGACAAGTTATACTGAACTACTCAGTTTCGATCTCAATTTTAGAGTTTTATATTTCGATCTCAATTTTTAGTATGTATATGTGTTTGATCTGAATCTCCATTTTTGGGTATATCTGTTGGATATAATAAGAATTGAGATTCCGTGCACAAATTTGATCGTGGGTTTGTTGGTTCTAAATTGGACAATTAAGTGTATTACATGTTAGACAACCTGAGTAACAATTGAGTAAGTTTGGTACTTGGTATTAGGCAACTAAATTTGGCAGGATAATGTTAATTGATGGGTTTAAAGGCACGATGCATTCTTCCATTGCTGTGTGGGAGTGTGTTAGAGATGTTTTGTTGGTCTGATCTACTAAAATATGCCAGTGATGTTTGGTTATGTTTTTATTTTCTTAATTATTGGTATTGATTTGCACTCCATTCTGGGGTGGTTGTTAATCTGGAGCCGATCTGAAGGGACATAATATGAATGACATTAAACTCATAAATCCATGTACTGAGAGAAGCTCATATTTTTTTTGTTGAGTAAGCCTTGCAATTCAAATCTGTTGGCATGGCCTATCAATGAGAAAAAAACACAATATGTAAGAAAACAAGAGATGTTAATCAATACTTGCAGTATAATGAAACTGAAAAGATCGTAGTTAGAGTTGTACTGCTATTTATATTACCTCAAACTGCACATAATTCAGTTTTTAGACTAATAAGGGTACTTCTATTTGACTATTGAAAATAACCAGAGCACACCCTCAAAACTCAAACTTCATTCTCCTCTTACTTACAATAAAAATTGGTGGCGGAAGGGCTTTAAACTTCCACCTCGTAAGCATCAACCTAATCCCGGAGACTTCACAAAGTTGTATCAACTAGGATGAAAATTTATCATGTATCCAAAGGCAGCACAAAAAGAAATTCAACAATGATTTCGGTTCTTACCTCTGAGGGAAATCATGACTTGTTTGCTTCAAAAATGTTTGATGAACGAAATTGTTGAAATCAAACTCGATCATTAAAGTGGAGCGAAGTTTATTGAAGCTATATTGCAGCTATTGCATTCCATGTATTTATGCATCTGCGCACCAAATAGAAGTCATGATATAATTAGAGGTTTACGGAACAATTCCAAGAAGATACAAATAGTTTTCATTATATAGTATAATTAAACAAAAGAAAGTGCACCAAGGGTGGCAATCAAAACAAAAAAGTTTCTTTAAAAATCCATTGCATCTAATATACAACACAACTTGGATGCAACATTGTTTGAATACGTCTCGCCTGATTAGAGTCATACTGTTGTCTAGCTAGAGTTCTAAATTAATTATCCATTACGAGGTAACCACACGAAAATATCAACTTTCCACTAGTTAGCAGTCCTCTGATCATTTACGCCAGTACTAATCTATCACTTTCTAATCGATCAAAAAAAAAAAAAAAAAAAAAAAAAAAAACTAATCTATCACTTTCTCCCTACAATAGATTTGGTGCCGATGGGTTATTAAGTAGTTTCTAGCTAGGTCCAAAGAAAAAAAAAGTTAATGTGTGCGAGGCAAAATTTTAACTCGCTGTGAAAATTTCAAATCAAGTGAAAAATCTTGAAAATATATGATCACTGGATACATTTTGGATCAACGAAAATAATCCAAACTTTAAAACCTTCCATCAGATATCAAATTTTTTTTTAAAAAAAATGAATCAGAACCGTCTATAACAGCTACTTCTGGGGTCAGCACTCACGGTCAGCCATAAAATATGTCAGAAAATCAACGATCACGATGTAGATCTAGTCCTAGACTGAACTGGCTACATCTTAAAGCGGCAGTATAAGAAGAATAGTAGTGAAAGAAAAATCCAAACCCTAACCCTAGAAACTAACATTACCAAGAGGATCTCTCATACGTTCTTCTTCATCTTCATGGTCCATCATCGATGGAAACAAAAACAGATCAACAACAACAATTTGCTGCTCACAATGATTTTTCCTCTCAAAAAGCTACGATAACTTCCCTGAATTTCCTGATTCTTTTTCTATATCCAGCATACCTAGTGGAAGAATTTGGTTATTGATCTCCAGAAGTTTCTTATTTCTTGATTGTTCCATCGGTATCTAGAAGTTGCATGTTCACTAATACTCAAATGTTCAACAGATCTGGGTTTTATTTTTTCATTCAACTTTCCTAGTGAGATTTAATATTTGTATTGTTTGACCCATCTTAGATGGTCTTGTACTACTACTCTGAACTAAATATCCTTTCGGTTTGTATGTGAAAAGCAGGGTAATTATCATCATTGAAAGGGTAGTTATCATAATTTAAGACTAAATTTAATTGGTGTTTGCATCTATTTGCTTGTTCACTGGTCTCTAAAACAGTTCAATTATGAAAATTGGAACATTTAGCTGTTTGTTGAGTTCACCACACTCTGTCCATTTGCAAGTCCAATGCAATCCTCCAGTTCATTATGAATGCAAAATGTTGAGCCTGTCTTTTGGACCGAATCGCTAATGCCGCTCCACTAGAGCAATAATACCTGGTCGAAACAACAAACAGGTATCTAATCCGACGGCAGTGATTCGATTTCTATGCTCTGTTCATCTTCCAATTACTTGTCAAAACATTGTATAAAACTTTCCTTTTCTTCTAGGTTCGAAGAAAAGGTTTCAATATGGTTGACGACAGTTGTGTTGGATGAAATTGTTGGGGTAGATGATCGTACTGCAATTGAATCAATTGATCGTCAGTGGTGGTGGTCATGGCGGAGGCAAAATTATGGGCACTGTTCTAAAACTTGGTCGATCTAGGGTTTTGTTGAAATTAGGTTTTGGGCTGACAAGGGCTTATGCTATGGTCTCTGGAGGGTTATTCGGGTACGGGTATGACTGAGCTCTCATCCAGTCATCCATCTTGGTCTCGGGTGCGGATGTTCCAGTTTAAATTTATGTTTGGTTTGGGTTGTCAAACAGTTATGGGTGTTTAGAAATGGCACACGAGATGAGACACGGCATCAGCCCACAAATTTTGCTTACACCTCGTTCACATCAGATTTCTGACGTGAACAAAACTCAAATGGTGCAAATAAGGTGGGAGGATAATTTGATTTGGAGATGCCATGGTGAGTCAACCATTTGATAGTGCCATATGCATTTTGCAAGATGTAAAATAAAGAAACATTTTTTTTTTTGGTCGAGTTTTGAGTCTTGACATTTGATAGTTAGTAGAGGATCACATAAATGATGTTTGAATGAGTTCTGGATGTCATGATAAAAGGTAACGACTGGATCCTTGATGCTTTCTTCTAATTGAAAAACTCTAAGGCTTTAACCACGATACCCTTGGGCTGACTCGTGCCATGCCGGAGTCAAGATGGAACACCGGCAACATCCAATTGCCATTAGATTTCACTGCGTGTAATTCAGATAGGTTGAGTCACTTTAGAATCATTTACAGTGGGCTAATTTTATGGGTCTCTTTTGCTGCATTGAGGTAAAGCCCTAAAGGGCACTCATTAGGGTTTAGGAATTCAGTTCCGATAAGGGCACACATTTTAGGGTTTAATGATGTACTTATAAATACAGTGAGCTACACAGAGAATTGTTCAACTCCGCCGTCCTCGTCTTTGTTTGGTTTTAGATCTCTCACATCCTCCGGAAACTCTATCATTTTTTTCACCAAATGGCTTGCTAGGATGATGATGATCCTCACTTACACAATCAAATTAACCACCACCAGCATTATGATTTGTCCTCTCAATTATTTCTCTTCGATGCTGTCTGTAGGAGCAGCATAAGTAGCTTTTCGTTCTACGGCTACACCATCTATGCATATTCGATGATGTTCAGAGAGACACACCAAGAACTATAATTAATTTAAGGTTTAATTTATATTTTGGATTGTAAATTATTATGACAAATAATGTAAGATCTCTTTATTTCTAATCAATAATATCAATTCGACGTGAATATCTTATTCTTAGATTTGGAAATATTATAATGTTTCCTGATTGGTAAGAATTCGGATTTTATTCCCCAAATTGATCCTGGCTTAGGTTTGTTGTTTCGTTGGCATCCAAATTCATCCTTATTAGATTCAGCATGATTTTATGTACGGCTATTGGGTTTTATACTTTCCGGCATATTATTGTATCCATGGTATGTAATTCAGGGTTTGTTGGTCGAACTACTAAAATATGCCAGTGAAATTTGGTAATCGTTTGTTTTCTTATCTTCTGTAGAAGGGATACAGTTCTGGCATATTTTAGTAGATCAGACCAACAAAACATCTCTAACACACTCCCACACGGCAACGGAAGAATGTATGGTGCCTTTAAACCCAGCAATTAACATTGTTGGATTGAGAGTAAAATCTTGGGAAAGGCCGGGTGCGCGTTTGGATACACATCCGGAAGTAGTTTTTTGACTTATAGAAATCCAAAAGCAAGAAGTTAGTTTGGTGTGGAATTTCAGAACGACTTCTAGAAACAGAAAAATCGACTTTTTGTGAAGCAAAATATCCCGGACTTCGACTTACCTTCGACTTCGACTTCTGCAAAAACAAAGTCGGGTAAGCGGTGTATCCAAACGCGTTATAAGTAGTAAAATCTTGGTAAAAGTACAGTAAAGAAGGATGTCCTAATCAAAACATACTAAAACAAAGCCCTACACATTTTGTAAAATTGTTTAAACTGTTAATTTTCTTTTTTGTTCTGGTGTAAAAATAAGTGAGTAACAGGAAATACAAGTTGCGGAGAAAAAATTCTATTGCAGTGAGAGTTCTCCATGCAAGGGGATTCATGTTAAAGACATGAAACTCACTTATACAACAACAACAACAGGTGCAGCAAGCAGCAGAATCAATGATCATTCTGTAACCATGTACTTGGAGTTGCTCTTGGTCCGGCTTTCCCTCCAAGTTGTTTATAAAATTGCAACATATATTTATATCTTACATGGATCATCACAATCCGGTTGGCAAGCCAAAGCATATCCTTTCAAGTGCTTTGCAAGTGGAATCAAAGCATAGGTCCCCTGCATAAATGCAACATTGTTGGGTCCTCCTGGATGGTTGTAAGAATTAGAAGTGTTCTCTATCTGAATTTCATCCATTACAAGAAAACTACATACATGAATACTCAAACATAATAAAACAAATACTGAAACCCAAAGTTCAAATAAAATAACTTATTACTCACTTGGTGGTTGTTGATGGTGGATTTTAGACAAGGGGTAAAATCGTAAAACCCCATGACCTAGTGTTACCCGCAACACATTAACTAAGAGCATTTAACTCAGTGTAAATAATTAATAGGGGTATTTTTTCAAAATACCCAGTTAGGGTTTTCAACCACGGAACCCTAATTCCAAAACCAAGCCGCAGCATCTTTGCGCACCATGGCAACCATGCCAAACCAAGCCGCATCTTTGCGCACCATGGCAACCATGCCAAACCAAGCCGCACTCTGCGCACCATGGCAACCATGCCAAACCAAGCCGCATCTGCGCACCATGGCAACCATGCGGACCAAGCCAGCATCTGCGCACCATGGCAACCATGCCAAACCAAGCCGCACTCTGCGCACCATGGCAACCATGCCAAACCAAGCCGCACCCTGCGCACCATGGCAACAACGCCAAATTCCAAGTTGCTATGCCTTTGGCCCACGCCCAGCATAGCGCCCTAGGTTTGCAAGACTTGCAACTAGGTCAACATGGCCGCACGTGCCATTGGCACATGCCAACACGTGCCGCAAGCCATATTTCTAAGCCGCTATGCCTTTGGCCCACGCCAAACATAGCGCCCTAGGTTTGCAAGACTTGCAACTAGGTCAACATGGCCGCACGTGCCATTGGCACATGCCAACACGTGCGCAAGCCATATTTCTAAGCCGCTATGCCTTGGGCCAACGCCAAACATAGCGCCCTAGGTTTGCAAGACTTGCAACTAGGTCAACATGGCCGCACGTGCTATTGGCACATGCCAACACGTGCCGCAAAGCCGTATTTCTAAGCCGCTATGCCTTTGGCCCACGCTAAACATAGCGCCCTAGGTTTTGCAAGTCTTGCAAACCTAGGTCAACATGGCCGCACGTGCCATTGGCACATGCCAACACGTGCCGCAAGCTATATTTCCGAGCCGCTATGCCTTTGGCCCATGACCAACATAGCGCCCTAGGTTTGCAAGACTTGCAACTAGGTCAACATGGCCGCACGTGCCATTGGCACATGCCAACACGTGCCGCAAGCCATATTTCCGAGCCGCTATGCCTTTGGCCCACGCCAAACATAGCGCCCTAGGTTGCAAGACTTGCAACTAGGTCAACATGGCCGCACGTGCCATTGGCACATGCCAACACGTGCCGCAAGCCATATTTCTAAGCCGTTATGCCTTGGGCCCACGCCAAACATAGCGCCCTAGGTTTGCAAGACTTGCAACTAGGTCAACATGGCCGCACGTGCCATTGGCACATTCCAACACGTGCCTCAAGCCATACTTCCAAGCCGCTACGCCTTTGGCCCACGCCAAATATAGCGCCCTAGGCTTGCAAGACTTGCAACTAGGTCAACATGGCCGTACGTGCCGTTGGCACATGCCAAACACACACGCTGGTAGCCTAACTTGCAAACCGTGCAACCTACCACCAAGGCCACGGCCCTAACGGCCACGCATGCCGTTGGCACATGCCAAACACACATTTGGTAGCCTAACTTGCAAACCGTGCAGCCCTACAACCACGGCCACGGCCCTAACGGCCACGCATGCCGTTGGCACATGCCAAACACACACGCTGGTAGCCTAACTTGCAAACCATGCAACCTACCACCAAGGCCACGGCCCTAACGGCCACGCATGCCGTTGGCACATGCCAAACACACACGCTGGTAGCCTAACTTGGAAACGGTGCAACCTACCACCAAGGCATTAGCACATGCCATTGGCACATGCCAAACACACACGCTGGTAGCCTAACTTGCAAACCGTGCAACCTACCACCAAGGCATTCCGCACATGCCGTTGGCACATGCCACACACGCCACTAGCAGCTCTGGCATTACCACTTACGCTCGAGGTGCAACTCGCAACAAAGGCATTCCGCACATGCCATTGGCACATGCCACATGCGTCCCTAGCAGCACCACTTGCACCCAAGATGCAACCAACACTCGAGACATCAACAAAAACTGGGGGATGCTTCTTTAGGGTTTTGGTTTGGCGGTCCTGACATGCGGCGTACACTACGCTCACATTAAGAAAGCGTGAAAAGGAATAAAGCGGTCAAATAAAGAGGAAATAATGGTGAAAAACGTTTTCACCCATTAAACCATGCGGTTACCACCTCCTCCCATTATTTCACCCTTTACTCTCTTCCTTCATGAGGCCAGGGCACGTTTCAATCTCGACTTGTATAAATAGGTCTTACCTATTTCCACCAGACAACAAGTCTCGGTCAGGAGAAATATACTACACTTACACTCTCAGAAAGGCAACTTTGCAAGCTCTCCCAAAAGCTTCTATCTCTTGCAAGCTTCCTAAGCTTTCACTTCTGATACAAGTCGAGATACTACTCTCCTCAACACCTTTCTTTGCTTCCCTCCCCAAATCAACCCTTCTCCTCCACTTTGTGACCGAAGCAAGTCTTTCTTGGTTTAGGCGGACTTATGCTGAATCGATCTCTCGAATCTACAAAGTGCTCACGTGCAGCACATTTGTTTAGGGTTTGAATCAATTTCTCACTCACCCACCGAAATTACCGAAATCAGCAGAAACGATTTTCACCCATAAACAGTGGTGTTATCTCAAATTGTGACATAGAAATGTCTTGAACCAAATCAATTGACTATGGTGGTCGTGATAAATCTGATGTCCGTGACCAAGACGATTTCAATTAAAAGGCACGAGGCCGGATCTGGGAAGAAAGAACATCATGTATTTGAAAATCGTGCTTCATCAGCTGCAAGAAAACCCCATTTCCGAGATCAACCATTCTCCTACCATCTCTGAAGGTATATGAAACACAAAGCCCATAATCCGTTAATAACCCATCGGTGATGGCGAATGAATTTTTTAAGCAAAATCGCAACATGTATTAACTATTTACATTGCGGAAATGAGCAATAGACCCAGCGTTGGATGGGATTAAAAATTTAAAATTGCCTAGAGCAACCTTTCGTAGCCAATTATCATTTTAGTACCGGTGAATAAATCATTGGAGAAGGAAAACTACAAAGTAAGAAAATCCACATTGTTGTGAGGCACAATATCAAAATCCCAATTCAACTCTTTCGTCATGTAGTAGTTTTTATGCTTCTCCAAAATCTTTCATGTACACAAGAAAAGAAGAGACTCGAAAAACAATTTTAAAGAATTTTCTCCTTTAAAATAGGATGTTATTACTAAGCAATATCGATCATTTCCATTGATGTTAGTTCTTAAAGGAAATGAGCAATAAGACTCGTGGTAACTGGATGGGACTAAAATTGCCTAAAGTAGCTCTTTTGGTAGCCAAATATTGTTTTAGCACTAGGAATATTGTTTTCTACGGAGTGGTATAGCCTGATATATATATGTAGCTCTTGAAAGAAAATTTTTATGGCCAGTCTTATTGACAACATCGGAACATCCGAAATTTTGTATGGCCAGTCTTAGTGAGTCAAGATTCGTGAAGCGACATACATAAATATACATGGAACATCGGCAACATCCAATTTCCATTAGATTTCATTGCAGTGTTACTGAGTTAGCAAAACAAACTTTGTGTAGCCTAAATGTTTTTCTTGAATCAGATAGGCTGAGTCACTTTAGGATCATTTCTAGTGGGCTAATTTTATGGGTCTCTTCTGCTGCATTGAGGTAAAGCCCTAAAGGGCACTCATTTTAGGGTTTAATGATGTACTTATAAATACACTGAGCTACAAAGAGAAATGCTCATTACTCAACAACGCCGTCCTCGTCTTCTTTGGTTCTAGATCTCTCACTTACACAATCAAATTAACCACCACCAACATCATGATGATTTCTCTCAATTATTTCTCTTCCATCAAAATCTTGGATACACCTTCTCTCCATATATGATGATCTTCACAGAGACACACCAAAAACTAGGATTAGATTTGGATTAATTTATATCATTAAATTGTAGAATTCTTCATTTTGGATTGTTATTAATTATTATAACAAAATACGTAAGATCTCTCTGTTTCTAATCAACAATATCAATTTGATGTGAACTTATATTATTCCTAGATTTGGAAATATTATAATTTTCCTGTTTTGTTTTAATTAACCCATCTTAATCATAAATCCTTTCAATTTGTATGTGAAAGATTAGGCTAATGAGTAATCATCACATTTTTCTAAAATCCTTGCCACAGAAAGCAAGACAATGTCATGATTATCTTCCAATCCGATTATACTGTATGTAGCAGAATAGCAAGAACTTCCTAGTGTACTTGGTGGAAATTAAAATTTGAACCGATTACATTACACAATCAGATTCAGAGTAATAAGGAGTCAAAAAACTACAAAGAAACTTCACAAAAATAAGTAGACATCAAAATTTAGACAAAAATCAATTGACTATGTTGGTGGTGATGAATCGGATCAGAAGAATCGGTGAAGTTTGATGAGTTACTCTTCATGAAGAGTAACCAAATCATGAGTATGAGTAAGCTCAATTCTTAAGATGGTTTTGGATTTGATGTATCATTACGATAGCTTTTGGGGAAAACAAAGCTTCATCTGTTTTCCTCTCCAGGCTTTTGCTACTGCCAATAAATTTGGTCTCTTTTCTACTTCCAAATCCAAAAACTATTGCACCTCAATTAAAAGGTATGAGGCCAGATCCGTGAAGAAAGAATAGCAGGTATTCAAAAATCCGGCTTCAACAGTTGCACGAAAACCCCATTTCCGAGTCTGCTCATTCCGATTACCCAAATCAACCATTTTCTCTTTGTCCCTCCAAGGTATATGAAACACAAAACCCATAATCCAATCACATCCCATTGGTGATGGTGGTGATTGTACTGTAGATAACATTGGAGGTGGTGTTGATGAAGAAGATGGTTAATGGAGGAAATCATGGGGCTCATAGCTATGCGCCTCTGTTACGGGTAGGACTCTTTGGTGTGTTATTTATATAGGAAGGAAATCTTGTTGAAACCCTAACGCCTAATGAGAACACTAAATGGCCCACGAGACGAGGCACGGAATCAGCCCACTAATTTTCTTTACACAGCCCGTTCACATTAAGTCAGCGAGAAGATCTAGAGGTGTGGTCAGTTGTCCATTGTCTCCTTATCTTTTTATTTTGGCAATGGAATGGTTTTAGAGGTCTCTATCTGAAGCTCACATATCCAAGAATATCCCAGGCATTAAAGCTGCTAGAAATTCCCCTCCTATTAATCTTCTCTTTGCTGATGTTTGTCTTATCTTTACTCATGCCAATTTAACCAGTGTGACTAATCTCCTTCAAATTATTGAAGATTTTTAGCTCACAATCTGGTCAAGTCATAAATTTTGAAAAATCTTCCATTTTATTTAGTAGTAATATGGATCCTTCTAAGTGTGATGATCTTAGTCACATTCTTGGAGTAAAGAACATGGACAACAAAGAGAAGTATCAGGGTTCTCCTTTGCTTATTGGTAAATCCAAAGTTAACTCTTTTGAAGACATTAATTTGGCATTTGAAAGAAGATTGGCTAATTGGCAGGGAGGTACTATGTGTCAAGAAGGGACGGGCACCATGGTTAAAGTTGTTTTAAATGATGTGCCTATGTACTAGATGAGTACTTTCAAAATACAAGGAAAACTAATTAAGAAGCTTGACACTCAGCAAAGGAAATCTTTCTGGGGCTATAAATCCAATAGAGGTAATAATCCTGTTTCTTGGAATAGTCTATGTGTTCCAAAAGAAATTGGAGAATTAGCTTTCAAAAATCTTGAAAAACTTAATCATGCTCTTCTAACCAAGGTTGCATGGAGAATAAGTACTCAGCCTGACTTATTATGTGTTAAGATACTGAAAGCAAAGTACTTCAAGGATGAGGAACTTTTACATATGGAAAAAGAGAAGAACAACTCTAGTTGGATCCAGAAGGGTGTGTAAATTGGACTTCAAAATCTACAACAAAATGTTTGTATGGAAATAAAAAATGGGAGGAAAACAAGAATCTGGTATGATAAGTGGATTATTAATCTGGAGTCTAAGCCAACTCCATCTTGTCCTATACATCTTGGGTTTGAGTTTGTTTCTGAACTACTACAGCCCAATACTGGAGAATGGAATACAGATTACTCCATATTCTCTTCTCTTCTGATGTTGTGGAAAATAAATTAAAAATGCAAGTTCATTTGGAGGAGGAAGACATAATCAGATGGAGGCATACAAGAGATGGGTTATTCACAGTTAAAAGTGCATACAACAAAGAGTAATTTTCTGCGACAAGAAGCCATTAATACAGTCCCCAAGGATGTTTGGAAAGCACTATGGAAGTAAGACATTCCTCACAGGGTCAAGCTATTTATATGGAAGTGTCTTAAGAAATTGTGCAAACAAAAGATAAGGTTTCAAGATATCATAATGCTGTGGAAACTACTTGCACAATATGCAATCAACATGATGAATCCATCTTTCATCTTTTGATTTAATGTCAGCATGCAAGAATAGTCTGGAGACACTTGGGTATTAATATGGATCAGGTTGCTCTATATTGTGGTAGCATCAAAGATTGGATTATCTCCTGGTTCAATCCATCACACACAAATGGAAGAGATGCAAACCATATCTGGTTAATTAATTTGATAGTTGGTTGTTGGGTTATATGGAAGGAAAGATGTGAACATGTCTTTCAACAAAAATCTCTAAACCCTCTTTCTACTGTTTCTAGAATTAAAATCCATCTTCATAATTTCTCTCTTGCAGCCAAGAATAGCATGCATGTCCAGCCAATACCTGCTGACATACCTGTAAACTTAGATAATATTACAAAGATTTTTCTAGATGCTTCATTTGATTACCTGACGCTCACTTCTGGCACTGGCATGGTGCTATTGTCTTCTGTAGGTACCTTTGATGGAGTTTAGGGATCGTATGCAGACGGAGTAATCGACTCAGAAGCTGCAGAATGCATGGCTATACTGGAGGCTCTAAGTTGGATCAAGAATCTTAATATCTCTGAAGTCCAACTCATGGCAGACGCAGAAGTGGTTGTGCAATCTATTTCTATAAATAATATGTTAGTTAGATGGGAGAATAACCATTTGATTAAAAACATTAAATCTCTTATTTCTACTTTTAAAGTTTGTAAAATCTCTCATGTAAAGAGATATTTCAATAATTTAGCTGATAGTGTAGCTAAAAGAGTTAGGAAGGACAAACTTCTTCTAGAAGAATATGTGGATTACTCTCCATGGATTTCCTCTTTATTTCATAAGCTTGCAGTGCCTGAAAGTGCTTAAGTAATATAGTTCCCGGTTTATCCAAAAAAAAAAAGGTAAGCCTCTGGGTCAATCATTTCTAACCTTTCCTTTACATTCACGTGTTAACGGACAGTTAACACTGTTAAATAATAATAATTATTATTAATTTTAATCATTTAACTAATTGACTATTTAGTCAACGACTTGACTTCACGGTCAATGATGGACCCAGGTACCAACCCTTAATATTTTAAATGTTGGGTATCTAAGGAATGTGTTGGACATTTGCCGAGTTCCAAACATTAAATATCCCTTAATTTTTTCGATAAAATATCCAAAACTCTCTTGTTTTTGTGCAGTATGTCGTTTTTGATCTGAACCCCCAATCCATGGCATAGGTACCTATTGTTACTATATAGATACCTATTGTTACTATATAGAGTTTTCTATTATCTTAGTTCTCGTTAGAATGAATTTAGAAATGTTCTTATGCAGCAGTGATAAGGTGCCTCCCATTTTGCTACAGTGATAGTGCCACTGTGCCATATGAGTTATTTATCAATCAGTCTATAAAATTGATCGATTCGACGTGTGTTTTCTGTTTTTCCATTTTGCTAAATGGATTCTCATTTGCAATGTGATGTAATGAATGTAATTTGTTGATTTCTTGGTCATCGAATTTTAACGTTTAAAGTTTAACCGGATGTAATACTTCAGGTAGATTAAAGTTGACTTGAGAATTCAAAGGACAAAAAGCTAACACCATGTAAGTGTTGACTGTCAAAGACCTGTTTGACTAGAAATATTTGGGCATTCCGGATAAGGGCACATATTAGGGTTTGGGATGTATTTATAAATAGAGAAAATTTCTCTCTTTTATCTCACCCTCACACTGAGATGAACAGAAACTTGGCCGCCTTTCTCTCTCTCTGATTCTCCTTAGTCAGTTGGTCTATGTAATCCAAAACTTGTTTGTGATTCTCTGTTTTGGAAATGGATGATTGGAATGATTTTCACATGCTCCATATACATAATCAAAGATCAACCTGCACTATGATTTCTCCTCTCAAAAATAAGGTTTTGAATCTCGTCTTCAATCCAAGCAAGGTGGGCAGGAAATTCCACAGTGTCTAGCGGTTTGAATTTTTGCGCAGTCTTCCATCTACCAGGCTCAAGTCAGATCCCTAGAAAATATTGTTGACTCCGTGTAGGTACAACTAGGGAGGAATAGATGCAAGTTATCTTTGTAAAGTCTTCACATCTGATCTCGTGGAACTAATTGTTTGATCCTCGGTTTAGATTTAATATAAACTTACAATTTTCGATCTCAACTTTTGAGTTTCAATAGATTCAATTGCAGGTCAGTGATTCGGTATATTCTATTTCAGTAATTTTAAGTATGTAAGACTCCTGTTCCAAAGTAATAATATCTGTTTGATGATCTGAATCTCCATTTTTGGGTATCTCTGTTAAATTTATATTAAAAAAAAATCCTGGTAGCAGTTAGATTTTTGTTTGGTGTCAGTTTAATAAGAGTTGAGATTTCATAAATTGGACAATCAATAAGTGTAGTACTTGTTAGATAACCTGAGTAAGAATTGAAGCTGTAAGTTTGGTATGTTTATCCTAAGAGAATGAAAAACTGTTGGTATAAGAAAAGTGTACGTAGTTTGGCATGATAATGGTAAACTTCCGCGGAAATTTGTCTATTCCAAACTGAAACTATCCCAAGAGAAGCGGCATACTAAATGGTTCAACAAGTTCTAACACCCACATTCATAGCCTTATTTTGTTAGACCGCTGTGATGTGTTTGGCCATTCAACTCATATAGAAATTGATCCATTTCAATGTGCACAGCTAGGTATAGGTAGTTGTTGATTAACAAAAAGTTATTAAACAATGAATTGCAGGGTTGTGTTGGACATGCAAAGGATAGAGTGAAGGAACTTCACCAATATGGAAGTTGATGAATAATCAAGAGAGAAATTCTCCATTTAAAAGAACTAACAGTGTTTGCTTTAGAATTACGCAAAGTTTGTTCTTATTATGTTTTACATTAGTTTCATACTTCAGGATGAAGATTTTGAGCATCATGTATAATCTTAATTCTTAAATTGAGAACCGAAAGCATTTTAAATAGATATTTTCAGTGAACAATTGCTAGTGATTTAACTTCAACATATGGTGTAGTGTATACCTGTTGTGCTATCGTCCTTGAGCCAAATTGAATCCATTCATGCTGCATATGCTTTGTAAGTGGCTATGGTCATGGTTACATTAGTTCTTACATTAGTCGGACTATTGCATTATCATCACTAGGTTTATTTAATCAGAGTTTCTACTCACCTGTGTCGTTGAATTTTCTGCTTCTTGCAAAGTCATCGATCCCTATTTCACCCGCCAATATATAGACCATTGTCTGGGCAGGATAATGTTGCAATATATAGAGTTTCAAGTGCAAAACAAAAGGTGATTCATATATTGCTTCTAATTCAATGTGGATGTTTTACAGGCTTCACAAAAAAGAATTGAGAGGAAAATTGGTAGTTACAAGGAGAAATTTGACGTGTTTCTCGTACACCTGAATTCAACCATCTTCATTATACCAAGACGAAATATGCTTTGTAAGTGACTATAATGATAGATTAACAGTACCTGAAGGAAACATGAGTTACAAGAATAGTAGTGAAATGACATCCAACCTAGTTTTGACCTTCATTTATCACATCTAGGCACTGATGTTAGCTTGCTATATTATTTCCTAAATCCTAACCACAAAAAAGGATAATGTAGGTTTGTAACTTCTTTCATACCATGACCACCATATTGTCTGCTTTTTTGGAGTAGGATCAGTGTGCTCATTTGTAGAACCATTTTTTGGGCACCATGGTTTTTTTTGGGGGACCATGGTCTTATTAGGCCACCTTCCCTATAGTTATAAGGGGTGTCCTAAAGTGTGGAAATGACTAACCTACCCTTAACCTAATTTAATTTAAAACTAACCTAATAACCACCTCTCTCTATATATATAACCACCACCTCCTCCCGCCGCCCACCATCACCACCTATATAACCACCACCTCCTCCACCGCCCACCACCTCCGACTACCACCGAGAGAAATTTCAATTTTTGGTAACTAATCATACGAATCACTAATAAATTTGGGAAAGTTCTTACAGGTAACTAATCATTACTAATCATTACTAATCATTAATTGGTAATAAATTTGGGAATGAACTTTAGTTCGGTTTGATCGTAACAACTTTTATTTTTTTTTGTAACCGAACTATATACTTCGGTTTGATCGGAAGGAAAATTTTCAATTTTTTTAACCGAACTTCTGGGGTAACTAATCATTACTAATCATTAAGTTCGGTTCTTGGTAATAAATTTGGGAAACCAGAACTTTAAGTTGGTTTGGTCCTAAAAAGTCTTAAATTTTTTTGTAACCGAATATATGGTTGGTTTGATCGCAAGGAAAATTTTTTTTTTTAACCGAACTTGGTAACTAATCATACTAATCATTACTAATCATTAAGTTCGGTTCTTGGTAATAAATTTGGGAAACCGAACTTTAAGTTCGGTTTGGTCCCTAAAAGTTAAATTTTTTTCAGAACTAATGGTTATGGTTGGTTTGATATAAGGAAAATTTTTAATTTTTTTAACCGAACTTCTTCTTTGGTAACTAATCATTACTAATCATACTAATCATTACTAATCATTAAGTTCGGTTCTTGGTAATAAATTTGGGAAACCGAATTCGGTTTGGTCCTAAAAAGTCTTAATTTTTTTTTTGTAACCGAACTATATAGTTCGGTTTGATCGCAAGGAAAATTTTCAATTTTTTATAACCGAACTTCTTACTGGTAACTAATCATTACTAATCATACTAATCATTACTAATCATTAAGTTCGGTCCTTGGTAATAAATTTGGAAAGTCTTAAAAAAAAATTCAACCGAAACTATATAGTTCGTTTTGATCGTAAGGAAAATTTTCAATTTTTGTAACCGAACTTCTTATCGGCAACTAATCATTACTAATCATACTAATCATTAATTAACTTTTTGTAATAGAGTAACTAATTATTACTAATCATACTAATTACTAATCATTAACTAATAACTAATTAATCATTAAACAAAACATTTAATTAAGGAGGGTAAGTTTGGTATTAAGAAAAATATTTAGATAAGGGGTGACTTAGGATTACTTGTAATGTCTTTCCTAAAATAGAATCATGGTCCCCACAAAAAAAGCATGGTCCCCAAAAAATGGTTCCATTTGTAATTCACCTGGTGAAAACAGAACAAATATATTAATAAACATAATATTCAGTGGAATCTATTGAACAGCTAAAATTAAGATGAACAAGATGGAAAATTACAAATGTACACAAAATTTACTGAAAAGGAAATGTCTTTCACATAAGCGTCACAATCGGAGGGCAGACACAAGAGATTTCATAAGAGGTTTAGCCAGCTTGACAAGTACGATTGACGGAGCCACTAATGTTTTGTTAACTGCTTGAAGCGGAATCACCAGAAATCCTCCAATATGTTTTGTTAATAGATTAACTTATTTTCAGACTATGGTTGAGCCAATGAAGATTTTGTGTTCAGTTAGAACGTATAAAATGGAAGGGAGGAAATCTTTATTTTCCTGATTAAAATGGGGGGAGATATACTAAAATCTTTATTTCCTGATTAAAATAACTACCTTAAAGAATAGTCAACCAGTCAGATTTTATTTTTGTCGTTATGTCTAACTAGTAGCCACGTCGGCAGCCGTCCTAGAAACGCCGTCTAAAAATCATTTTCCACAGACATATTAATAAACATAATATTCACAAGAATCAATTGAACAGATAAAATTAACAAGCTTGGTAAGGGGCGGCATGAATTGGTATAGGGGCGGCAAGTGTGATAGCAATGTCCCTTTTATTGGTTAGGGGTGTCCTATAGGGATGTAGATTGACTAGATTACCCTTTCACCTTAAATCAACCAAAATCAAATCAATGTTTAACCTAATGAATAAAAAAAAATCAAATCAGCTTTTTTTTTTTCATCTTCTTCTTTATCTTCTCTTCTCCTCCATCAATCCTAACCTCCATTAAAAAGAAAATTTCATCGTCTTCGATTAATCGGCGATTTGAAAATGTTTGGAAAAACCCAGTTAGGTTTAGTTTATCGTGATGAATTTAAGTTAATTTTGTATCAAAAATTAGGGTTTTGTATGAAAATTGAAATTGAAATTTCTGGTTTATGCGAGTTACGGATTTGGTAATAACTCAATTACCAACCGCACTGTATTGGTTGAAGAACATACGGTTGCCAACAACCCAAATACGAACCGTACCTTAAAAAAATTGAGAATTAGGTTTAGGTACGGTTGGTACGAAACCTTAGTTACCAACCGCACCTAGGTTCGTTTGGTAACTTAATGAAAGTTACCAACCGTATATCATCCCGAATGTTAAGAATTTTTGAAGTAGTGATGTGTGATTCGAAACTATAGATGACTTACCAACCGTAGTTTAGTTACGGTTGGTTTCGATTCCTTTTTTATGAACCGTAATTAGTTACGAGTTCGTATCCAAGATTTTTCTAGCAACCGTGAATCGGTATTACGATTGGGTTTTTTCCCCAAATTGAACCGATTCATAGGTTGGTAACTAGCTTATTTCCAACCGTATGTTCTTCATAAAATTTTAAAAATTTGATCTTTTTACATACTTTAGATAATTTTGATCAACAAAAAGCTAATGGGAACTAATTTTGATCACTCACCTCTAATTTTCCACTTGAATCACTCATTTTGGTTGAGTGAATCAAAATCTAGGGTTTCACAAATATCACATAATTTTTTATTTTTTTTATAACTCTTTAAAAATCTAATTTTAGAGTTATTATAAGTGAAAATTGATTATCAAACACTAATCTTGATTATTAATAATAAGGGTTAATTGGTCATTTCCATTTTTTTTAAATAAGGGGCACTTGAATTTACTTCTAATGACCTTTTTTGTCTTATTAGGTTGCCGCCCCTCTACCGATTCCTACCGCCCTTTACCAAGACACAAAATTAAGATGAACAATGTGGAAATGTAAAAAAGTAAAGAAAACGAGACTTCACTTTAAAGAGGAGAAATCATAAGGCGGATAACAAACATGATTACAAAGAATGTCAGAACTGTGTACGTGAGGTTCCACAAAGATTTCATTCACAACCCTCAACTAGATTTACACCAATATGGACTGCCAAAATTCAATGGTAACTCGTAACTGGCGAATGCCCCGATGCTTTACGCCCGTTATGGCTCATTATACTTCGTTGTTCCAATTACGACACCAAATAGTAGATCACGAGTTCTTGGTGCACTGTCACATAACATCAACATTAACATTTCCGGTTAACCATCTAGATATAATCTCTGAAGTTAGATTACAAAATATTATAAAGCTGACAAATTTATGGATTCACAAAGCATATATGAATGTGATGGCAATGCTGTGTCATGATGCCAACTAGAGCTAAGTTTAAGGGAAATGCTGTGTCATGATGCGACCTAGTTTCAAAACCCATTAAAGAAGTATGCCAAGATGGTAACCAAGAGAAATGAGAATAATGCAAAGGACCCGCTGGTTTACTGATTCTTCCATCCATGAACTTTTTTGCTAAAAGGTTTTCTTTAAAAGAGGCTAAGAAGTATCATATCTAACTGTAGGCATCTCAGTTCTTCGCGGGATTTTTTTCTTCTAATGTACCCTATTTTAATCTCCAACTGTTCACCAACAAACCCATACAAGTACAATCAATATCATCACTCAAAACCAAATATGACAATGCGGAGCTTATAAACCTATTACAAGACACTCAGATAACCTAATATGAAGGAACATCAAATCATCCTACACTAGCATCCCTAAGCATAGAATCTTGGGATAACCTCCAATGTGGATGTTGACAACTAAAGTCGATCCATAATAGTAACACCCCAACTCGGCAAAGATCTCCTAGTAACAAACTCGACAAATACAGTTGTCACAATCAATACTGAGAAGTAAGTAAAATTATCATATTCAAAACAAACTGCAAAACCATGTAAACTCAAATTTGTGTTTTAGCATACCAAATTTCATTCACTGTCGGGAGGATTCCTTGCTTTTCTTTTTGATAAGAAAAATCATAGTCGCGTTAATAATGGACTCTTAGTGCCTTCATACATGTAAAAGAGCTCCTCCACTGAATTCACACATTTGCAATAACCTAATGAACCACTAAAATTTCAGCATAGCAACCAAAATGAAAGCTATAAGATCCATTTGCATGCTGGCTAGTGGCTACATACAAGAGATGTTTGTGTGGTTGCAGGAACTTATTGATGAGTTTTAGAAGGCTTCTGCAGAGTCCAGTTGACATAATATAAATAGATATTAGTTACTTCACATTGGATCCAGCTAATTTGATTCAAGCACTACATTCTTTTTTTTTTTTGGTAACCAAGTATTTGTGGAGAAATTTTTTGATGGGGGCATTTTTTGAAGGGGCATGGGGACCAATGATATGTTGACACATGCACTTGATATTAATGAATTTTTTTTTCCAAAAATATAAAAAAAGTGTATTTTTGGAGAGAATATTTGTATTCTTAATTGATGTTGGTATTTTTGGAAACAAAATTCATTAATATCAAGTGCATGTGCCAACATATCATTGGTCCCCATGCCCAGGGGCGGAGCCACATGGAAGGGTGGGTGTGCAATTGCCCACCCAGCCCAACCAGCTCTCAAGCCCAATAATGATCATTTAAGCTAAATTTTAGGCATTTTAGCCCATTTGCACCCCCTAAAATATGTGTGAATTGGTAATTTGCCCACCCATTTTCTAAAACCTGGCTCCGCCCCTGCCCATGCCCCTTCAAAAAACGCCCCCATCAAAAATTTTCTCGTATTTATGACATAGATTTGAAGGCATATACTTGGAGCAGAACATACTTTCTAGTGTGATTGAATTGCAACCTAAAATTAATGACCAGACAGCAAAACTCACATAAGTTGTAATCAAATCCTGTAATGAACGTTAATTATAGGTCTGTTGCACATGCACCATGATTCGGCAAGCTCATGCAATTAATCAAAATATACAAACCGCAGACTCTAAACAAAAGAAAAATATCATGGTTTTGTCATCCAATCATTTTCATTCAAGCCGATTTTTTTTTAACAAAATAGTTCATACAGACACTTCAAATATAGTACAAAGGAACAAATGAACCTGTATTTGAAATCGCTACCGAAATTATATAAATTGAATGTGGTGTGTTTAGCATACCAAAATAAATCAACCAAGGAATTGAGATCATAATCACTAAAATCAAAACAACTTACAAATGTGTACAAATCCTTAACATTATCTAGATCAAAGAATTACGATAATACCTCGTGACACCACCAGATTTTGCTCTTGTTCAACTTGAACACCTTGAACAACGGTTTCATTTTCCTTATCAGCAACCAGTTGCGAATGCATTGCGTTAAATACTTTAAGACTTTCCTTCTTTATGATTTTGGTACAGTAGCATCTAAGTATCATTTCAAAGAAAGCCCAAAGAAGGACAATCTTCTGCTACCAATTACTCTAGAGGAAACCTTGATGTATTTTCTAATTCTAGATGAAACAGATATTCCATCTCAATTAAATCCATCTCAATTTTTGAAAATCCCATTTCCGAGTACGCTCATACCAATTACCCAAATCAACCATTTTCCTCCATCCCTCCAAGGTGTATCGTACACAAAACCCATATTCCATTCGTAACCCATTGGTGATTCCGTGGTTGTACCGTGGATAACAGGGTTATGGTGTTGATAACGAAGAAGAAGATGGTGGTTAATGGAAGAAGGCGGGGGTTGTAATCAGGGGAATGCGCCCGCCGTAACTGGTTGAGCGTTTGGTGTGGTATCTTATAAGTAATCTTACTGGAAACCCTAACGCCTACGAGAAACTAAATGGCCCATGAGATGAGGGACGGCATGAGCCCATAAATTTCACTTACACCTCATTGGCTTCAGATTTCTAATCTCAACAAAGCCGAAGGAGTAGTCGTTGTAAATAAGGTGTGAGGAGAATTTCATTTGGAGATATTACGTACAGATCAGATCTAGAGGTGTTGTCAACAATCTTTCATAGTCCAATATGAACTTTATACTTCCCAAGCTGCAACCAAAAAAACTTTTGTGAAGTAAATGGACAGTTTCTAGCTTATTGAGTCCCTGGCATTTGATGGTTAGTATACAAAACTGCCAAGCATAAATCATTTAATTATGTTAAAGATAAAGATAAAGACATTAAACTCGCTTACCAACAACAACAAAGAATAAAAAGTGTGGAACCCATTTAATCATTCTGCAGAAGAATGTACTTGGAGACTTGGAGTTGTTCTTGGTCCATTTTTGCTCCAAGTTGGTCATAGAAATTGCAAAATTTAAATCTAACATGTACAAAAGATAACTTGATCATAACTATCCGGTTGGCATGTAAATGCATATGCTTTCAAGTGATTTGTACATTATCCAACAGAAGGAAGAAATAAAATGTGATTCATATAATGTAATTACATTGGCTTCTAATTCAAGGATATTTTACAGATTTTACAAAAAAGATTTTTGAGAGGAAAATTGGTAGTTACAAAAAGAAATCAGAAGTGCTCGTCTTACACCTGGGTTTGAATTTCAACTGTCTTCACTATACGTAGAGGACTAGTAGCTTTGTAAGTGACTCGATAGATTAAAAGACTGAGGAAACATGAAATAACAAGTATAACACCCTAGTTGATCCGAGAAATCGATGATATCCATTAATGGAATTGTTGCGCATTCAATTCTAGAGAAAATGTTATTACAGATTAAAAAGAAAGTATAAAAACACTTTATACTCGGGTGTGGCGGTGTAGAGAGGCAAAGTGAGAGATCAAGTTTTGACCTATAGAAAACAGACACGTGTAGAGTTAGGAATGGCTAATGCCGGCTCATGTAGGTGTGCCGACTAATGAGACATGTGACAACTATTAGCCCCCCTCAAATTGAGTATAGCGGAGACTTTGGCAAACACACACATTTGCCACGCAGTAAGCTCAAAGCGAGGCCCCCAAATCCTTTGGTAAAGATGTCGGCTACCCGATCAATAGTGGAGATGTATGCAATCTTCAACTCCTTGGCCTCGTGAGAGTTCCCCGACAAAGTTAAAATCCACAAAGAAGGTGTTTCATTCTGGAATGAAAACAGGGATTAGAAGAGTAAGATATGGCACCGATGTTGTCGCGTAGTAAAGATGGGGCCGTGGTAGAAAAATGTGAAGATCTCAAGAAGTTTGCATATCCAAATGACTTCAGTGCAGAATTAGCTAAATCGCGAAATTCGGCCTCGGTTGAAGAGCGAGCAACAAGTAGGCTGGCGTTTGCTTGACCAAGAGACTGGATTGGAGCCAAAAAGATGCAATATCCACCTGTTGCGCCTAGAATCTGGATCTCACCCAATCGGCATCACTAAAACCATGCCTTTGTAGTGAGACCTTGTCAAGAGAATACCATAATCAAGGGTGCCTTTGATGTAGCGTAAAATTCTCTTGGCAAAGCAATGAGATGATCAGAAGTTGGAGCTTGCATATGCTGACAAACCTGATTTACAAGATAATCGATTTTCTTTGTCCAGTCCATGTCGTCTTGCCAAAGCACCAACAAGAGATCGGTATAGAGTAGGATCCGACGGAGGAGTGCTGAAGTAGCGGTGAGTTTACTATTGACAGAACCGGAGAAGAGCATGGCTTAGCACCACCCATGTCATATTTATCAAGCGGATCAATAGCATATTTAGTCCGAGATAGAAACACCATGATCATTTCTCTTAGCCTCAAGACCAAGAAAATAATGTAACTCACCCAAGTCTTTAAGTGGAAAATGCTGTTGAAGTTGAGAAATAAGTTCCTTGCAATATGGTTGAGAATTTCCAGTGATGAGAATATCATCCACATAAATGAGAACAATGGTAATCCCGGAGCCCCGTTTTTTGCACAAACAAAGAAGAGTCTGTCACGAGATTTTGAAGCCATAAGATTGCAAAACATGCATTAATTTCTCATACCAGGCCCTGGGAGCCTGTTTAAGGCCATAAATCGACTTATGAAGTTTACAAACATAATGTGGATGATCTTCATCAATAAATCCAGGAGGTTGCTGCATATAAACTTCCTCGCCTTAGTCACCATGCGAAAAGCATTACTCACATCAAGTTGAGTAATGGACCAATTGAAGTTAAAAGAAGAGCAAGAATAACTCGATGGTTGTGGGTTTAGCTACAGGACTAAAAGTCTCTCGTATAATCAATGCCCTCCCGCCGATGAAAGCCCTTAGCCACTAGTCTAGACTTATGTTTAGCAATAGTACCATCTGGATGTTGCTTGATTAAAAACCCATTTACGACAACTACATTTTGAGAGGGATGAGGAGGAACTTTAGTCCATGTACCCGCCAATTATAAGGCATTGTACTCTTCAACTAGAGAATGTCTCCAAGGAGGAGATTTTTGAGCTTGATCGACACAAAGTTGGAACTATTAACCTCTCGAGCCCGTAGAGAGCGGACAATGTATATTTGGTAGAGTAAACCTTGGGTTTGAAGATACCCGCTTTGGCCCTCGGTGACCATTGAATGAGTGTTAACATCAACCTCAGAAACATTTGTGGAAGGAAGTGCATCATTTGTCAAAGTATCGTTGAAAATGTAATGTGGCGGTTTTCTAATCTCAGAGCATTTAGAGAAGAGGGTGTGAACGGTGATGCAAAGCAAGACTATCAGAAGCATTTAATGAAGGAGTGCCAACTGCAGTTGATTTATGAGGGACACTTCAGGCATATTGATGAAGAATTTCAAGAGATGTAGGAGAGTGGGACAGAGTTGAAGAAACGAGAGGGAAAATAGCTTCTTGAAAATAAACATGTCTAGAGACATAGACCTTACCAAGAAAGAGTGACATCTAGACATCTATACCCTTTATGAGAATTACTATATCCAATGAAATGCAGGAAATGCTTCTAGGTTGAAGTTTGTTGGTAGTATAGGGTTTTAACCAAGGAAAACATTGACAACCAAAGGCTCTTAAGAAGGTATAATCTGGAGCTCTATGAAACAAAACTTCATATGGAGATTTAAAGCCAATGGACTTTGTAGGCAGCCTGTTTATAGTGTAGTTTGCTGTAGAAAAAGCTTCAAACCAAAATTTAGCTGAAATACCTGATTGAATAAGATATGTTCTGCCAATATCTACCAAGTGCCTGTGTTTAGATTCAAATTTACTCCATTTTGCTCAGGGGTATGAGGGCAAGAAATTTCATGACTAATACCACAATCAGATAAGAAAGATGTAAGCTCAGCATGTAAAAATTCTCCCCCACCATCAGTTCTAACAGTAAGAATAGGATGCTGCAAATGTTTTTCAACATAGGTTTTGAACTGATAAAATACCTTTCT
This sequence comes from Papaver armeniacum, assembly GCA_023531295.1. NCBI lineage: Eukaryota > Viridiplantae > Streptophyta > Magnoliopsida > Ranunculales > Papaveraceae > Papaver > Papaver armeniacum. Next base: position 122,171 of record JAJJWW010016190.1, read on the forward strand.
GAAATCAGATTTGGTAGATAAAGGATAGATCCAGCAAAACTTGGAGTAATCATCAATTATATTGACATAATAGCTGTATCCAGAAATGGATTTTACAGGACTAGGACCCCACAAATCAAAATGTAACAACTCAAGTGGTTTGGTACTACACTGAGAAGACATGGTAAAAGGTAATTTGTGGCTTCTGCCTAATTGACAATCACTACAAAAGAGAGGTGACTTGAGCATATTTGGTAAATTCAAAGAACTACAGACCAACTTCATGGTTTGATAGGATGGATGAGCAAGTCTCTTGTGCCATACATCAGTTGAGATAGTTGAAACACCAGAGAGTGCTTTATTTAGGGGTAGAATGATGAATGAACCGAAGAGGATAGAGTCCATTCTTGTGAGGGCCTTCCAAAAGTATCTTCCCGAAAGTGAATAAATCCTTCACAATAAAACCAGCAGAATCAAATGTTATGGAACAAAGTGATTATCCAAGTGAATTTGTGGTGATAGAAGGTTTAAGGATGCCTTGGGAACAAGAAGGATATTATTGAGTTTAAAAGTATGATTTGGAGTAGATTTCAAAGAGAAACCTGTGTGAGTAATGCTCATACCTTCTCCATTGGCAGCTTGAATTTCCTCAAGACCTTCATAAGTGGTGACTGCTTGAAGCTCAGAATCATCAGGAGTGATGTGATTATTTGCACCTCGTATCAGCATACCAGGATTGCTTCCCAAAATATTTGCCGAAGCTAACATTGCACTAAGATGATGTGGTGTGTGCTTGACTTTGATAAGCAAAGTTAAACTGTTGCTACACTCTAGAGCAGTGTGACCATGCTTACTACAAATTTGACAAAGTAGGATAGGTAAATTGATGGAAGATGAAAAACCGGTGGTGGTAGAAATGTGGTTGGTGGAAATCTGATTGAGGTTTACCAATGGAGATGAAGTAGAAGAAGAGGAAGAAGAAGAACCAGGAGAAGGTCCTTTACCTAACAAGGATGGTGTTGAATTACTTCCTGGATAAAAATTGGATGATCTACCACCACCACCACGACCAAAGCCAAAACGACCACCAAAGTGTTGAATCGACCACCAAATCCTCGTCAAGATGTGCGAAAATTAGGCAGATGAGAAGCAGCAAATGCTGGATGTGATGATTCAGTAAGAAAAGCTCGATTTGATGATTGATTAGTATTGATTTATTTCTTTCAACGATAATGATTCTTCACCGAGAAGATTGTTATGAAGTTCTAAGCTAGTAATTGGTGGATAACGATGGCACATAGATGTAGCAAAAGGTATGTAATCTGAATTAAGTGCAGATAATGTGACCACAACTAGTTCTTTGTCAGATATTATCTCACCAGCGGCAGCAAGTTGATCAGAAAGAGATTTGATATCAGTGATTAAAGCAGGAATCGATTTATCACCTTGTTTGAGCGCCAAAAGTTTTGTTCGAAGTTGAATTGTATGAGTTGAAGATGATCTGGCAAAGCGTTCTTCAATACTAATCCAGAGTTGATGTGATGTTGCAGATCCGGCGAAATAAGCAATGACAGTGTCGGAGATGGTAGAATGTAACCACATCATAATCGTAGCATCCTCATCTATCCAGTCTGTGTAGAGATAATTTTCAGTTCCATTTAGTTGATTGCGGTTGTTGGTGAATTGAGGAGGACAGGGAAAGGAACCATCAAGAAATTTCAGTAGTTTGAACTTGCGAATGACAGGGAGAACAAGATTCTTCCAGATGAGAAAGTTTGATTCGTTGAGTTTTAGAGAAACAAAACTATGTAGTTGATGTATAGGAACCCTAGAAATGGAATTGGAAGTAGGATTTTCCATTGAAGAAGATGAAGATGCAGGAAATCGTGAATCATAAAGATACACTAATGAAGCGGAAGTAGGAATGAATCGAAAGAACCTGAGAAAGATTAAGCTTTCTCAATCTGATACCATAGTAGATCTGAGAAACTGATGATATCCATTAATGGAATTGTTGCAGATTCAATTACAGAGAAAATGTTATTACAGATTAAAGAAAGTATAAAAACACTTTATACTCAGGTGTGGCGGTGTAGGAGAGGCAGTGAGAGATCAAGTTTTGACCTATAGAAACAGTACACGTGTAGAGTTAGGAATGGCTAATGCCAGCTTATGTAGGTGTGCCAGCTAATGAGACATGTGACAGCTATTACACCCAACCTAGTTCCGACCTCCATTATCACATCTAGCACTCATGTCCATAAGCTTGCTATATTATATCCTAAATCCTAACAATTTTTTTTTTTTTTTTTTTTGGGTAGGTTCTGCAACTAATTGCATACCATGACCACCATATTGGTCTGCTTTTTTTTGAGGCAGCATTTTATTTGATCGTTATTCTAATGTGTCATTCACCTGTTGAAAATTTAATGGACACTAATAAACATAATATTTTCATGAATCAATTGAACATGAACAAGATAGAAATGTAAGCAAAAAATATTTAAGTCACCAACTGACTGGTATAACAAGAATAACTTGGAAGAGAAAAAACTCATATACACAACCAAAGGCAGAACCTGACTGGTATAACAAGACCACACAATGTTAGCCTTATAACAAGACTGTGCAGTTTTTACTATCAAGGCGTGCAAGCTCAATCCGTATGCTTTCTTATAATTAAAAGTCGCTACATTTACAACCAAAACGTTGAAAGTATTAAATTTAATCTGTGTGTCCATTCACCTAGCCTCATAATGGATGGAGAATAAAATCTTGGGGAAGGCCTAGTAGATGGTTCATTTAAAAAGAGTACGGTACTTATAAATAATAATTGTTCTATACATTCAGCAAGTTGCTTTAACTCTTGATTTTCTTTATTTGCGCACGTAAATCTGTCAATCTGTAATTGTTAGTGGTAAGATGGTGGAGGTGGGTAATGTACCAAAGTCAGGCGGCCTGCACGCGGTCAGTCGTTTGGGGGTTTTGAACAACATACTATTTTTTATTGGGCGACTTTCGGAAACATTGTACAAAACTCGGAATTCTTCCAATGTGGTAGATTTTTACCTCAAGGCCAGTCTTGATTTTCGATACGAAATTTAGGTTTTTGATCAAAATATCCTAGCTGTATTATAAGATAGTCCGGTCAGAAATTACGGTCAGTGATAGAATATGTGTGGGCCGTTAAATCCAATATTGAAAAGAAATCAACGATAACAATTTAGCTCTAAACTGACCTGGGTAGATCTGTAGCCTTATAAAAGAAAAGAATAGTTGTCCTCACAATCCAAACCCTAACCCTAAAGATGGACAATAACAAACATATAGTCTCATCTCATGTTTTTCTTCATCTTCCGCATCCATCATCGATGGGAAAAACAAAAACCTCGAATACTTTGCCAACAACAACTTGCCGCCCAAAAAAACTACCGTTCCCAACATTCCCTGCCATTTCTTAGATTCTTTTCGAATTTGGTTATCGAACTTCCGCTGTTGTGGAAGATGCATATTTCTTTGATTCAAAGGATGCATGTTTATGGGCTCATGTTAAACAGATCTGGCTTTTATTCAAAAGTGAGATTTAACTTTTGTATTAGTGGACCTGTCTTAGATGGTCTTTAACTACTCTGAATTGAAGATCCTTTCAGTTTGTATGTGAAAAGCCGGGTTAATGGATTTAAGACTAATTTTAATTGTTATTTGCATTTATTGCTTATTTTCTGGTCTCTCAACTGTTCCATTCAACAAATGGTGAAATATAGCTTGTTCATGAAAATTGGAACATTTAGCTTCGTTCAATTTTTTTTGTTGGAGTTCTTCACCCTGTCCATTTGCAAGTCCAATGGCATTCTGCCGTGCAGTTCATTTTTTGTCTTTCTTATCCTACCAAATAGCTAATTGGTGGTTATTCAAGAAATGCAAAAGGTTTGTTGAGCAAAAATAGCTTATTAGCTGAAAGCCTGAAATATGATGCTTGATGTAATAAGTCATCTCATGGGGGCTGCCTTTGTGTTTTTACCAATGGGCAATGGTTCTATCACAGCAATGATACCTGGTCGAATGAATTTGGCTCCATGGATTATTTCAAGCCTGAAGTAATGCTATGATGATTTTTTTAAGCAAATTCGCAGAATTTATTAACTATTTACATTAATCAGCAATAGACCCAACGTTGGTTGGGATTAAAATTGCCTAAGTACTCCCTCTGTCCGTTTTTATCTGTCTTAATTTCTACTTTGGTATGTCCATTTTTATCTATCCGCTCTTTTTATTGACATATTTTTCCCTTAAACTATCAAATATACCCTTTATTTTTATAATCATAAAATCATTTTTAATATCCAAATATTAAATAATATCACCATATTTATGGAAAAAAACTTACTCAATATCTTTGTATTATTTCTCATTCCTTTTTTTAAATAAAAACATTTATGAATAGTTATAAAATTCCTAATAAATTTCTACTTATTTTAACACTAATAATTTAGTTTTGGTAATAATATAACATAACATTAAATAGGCTAGTCAAGGGCTAGTCATGACAATTTATAAGATTTCTTTAATATCTTGACTTAGTCAAAGCGGACTCTTAATTTAGGACGGAGGGAGTACTTTTTATAGCCAATTATCGGGTAGAGGGTTCATTTAAATTCTATCAATGTATTAGTGGCAGATGGTGGTGGTGGGTACTCGGTAATGTAGGTTGAAGTAGGAATGGACATTTCTTGGAACTCATATCTTCGTTTGTTGTTTGGGGGGTTTTGAACAACATACTCTGGGCGACTTTTCGAAACAATGTACAAAACAAATTTAGGTTTTTGATCAAAATATCTTATAGATAGTTCGGTCAGAAATTACGGTCAGTTATAAAATATGTGTGGGCCGTTAAATCCAATATTGAAAAACACATCAACGATCATAATTTAGAGCTAAAATGACCTGCGTAGATCACTAGCCATATATATAAAGAAAAGACTATATGTCCTCAATTCATATCCTCCTCCATCCTGTGCAGTTAGTGCATCAGTGAAAAAAACAATCCAATCCCTATCCCAAAAATCAACAACGCCAAACAGATCTTCTCATGTTCTTCTTAATCTTCATGATCCATCATCAATGGAAACAAGAACAATTACTTACCCCAACAACTTGCCGCCCCTCACAATGATTTTTCCTCTCAAACAAATATGGTTTTTTCCCATGAATGACCTGCCATTTCATAGATCCTTTTCAAATAAAAGCGTACCTGATGGAAGAATTTGGTTATCGAACTTCCGTTGTTGCCGAAGATCTATATTTCTTGGATTCATTCATTGATGTCTAAAAGATGCATGTTCTTGGGCTCATATGTTAAACGGATCTACAGATCTAGATTTTATATTTATTTTTATTCCAAGTGAGATTTAATTTTTGTATTAATGGACCCGTCTAAGATGGCCTCGTGCTATTATGAATTACAGGTCCTTTCATCAGAAATCATATAATTTAGGATTAATTTTAATTGTTATCTGCATCTATTGCTTGTTTTCTGGTCTCTGAAATAGTTTCATTTACCACCGACAATTGGTGAAATATATGTTTGTTCATTTCTCGTTTTCATTATCCTACCAATTTTTTTTTTTTTTTTGAAGGAAAATAAACTTTTAATTAAAATTGTAAACAATCATACATCGAATTCAAGTACATCAACGAAGAACAAAACACAATACAAGTAGTGATGAAAATTCCTATCACAAAGGAATCAGGATACATCCAAAATACTAACTCGATGCTTTTTGATGAATGGTTTCTGAAATCAGATTTAACCATTTTGATTTGTGAGTCTTCAAACTCTAATTCTCCATTGAGAAGAAAAAAATAGCCCATAAAACTGCTGCTACATTCATAATCCACAGCCCCTGATGTTGTTGGTGATGATTTGAAAAATATTGATATGAAACATCTTCATCAACATACTTGAATATATGATTGAATACAACTGAATGGCATATATAAGCCATCAGCGATAGGAGACCATTTAACCAGCAATAACTTGCCATTAAATGTAGGAAAGAAAAATAAGAACAAACTAAAACCTAAAATCGCAAAGAAGCGAAAGAGTTTTATTTATGATACATAAGAACTAGTTACTGTATTAAAGATCCTGATCTGTTTGGAAGAACTGAAATATCAGATCAAACCAAACAAATCAAGACCAATCTTGATTGCGGTTTTTTTTTTTTCCCGGAAGTTGCAGAAGAAGATGAGAGAGAGAGAGAGGAATCCAAAATCACTTCATTATCCTACCAATTGGTGGTTAATGAAATATTCAAAATGTTGAGCAAAAATAATTTTATTAGCTGAATTATGATGCTTCTTCATATAATAAGTCATGCCATGGGGGCTGCCTTTGCCTTTTAACCAATGGGCAATGACTCTCTTACAGCAATAGTATTTGGTCGAATGGATTTTGGATCCATGGATTCTTTCAGGCCTGAAGTAATGCCATTGATGAATTTTTAAAGCAAAATCGGAGCATGTATTAAAATCGAGCAACAGACCAAGAGTTGGATGGGATTAATAATTGCCAAAATTATCATTTTAGTACTGGTGAATGAATCATTTGCTGTAGTTTTAGCAAATGTATTGTTTAACTGGAGAGTATGGAGAGCATTAATCAAAGTTCTAACGAATTAAGAAAGCTTCTATGTGAAACTTTTGATTTTATGTTTTAATTTTATGTTTGAGAATACATACAGTGCAAACTCATGAACTGAATGATATAATTAGATTGAACTGAGTACAGGTTATACATACAAGAACCACTTTTTCTAATGTATACCTTACTGTCTTTAGTTATTATAAATGACTTACTCTATCTACGTACATATATGAAGTTCTTCTTACATATATGAAGTTCTTCTTAAATCGTTGCCATCAGATGTCACAAAGTGCATTGTCCTTGTCGTTCTCCAAACATTTTTGTAATGGCCCAAACATTTCTTGAGTTAAACAAAATGTTTTCAAAGTTCAACAAAATTAGTCTTGGAGTTGTGTGTGGAAGTAAGATTTCATTCTCTCACAGACACCAAGAACTAGGATTAGTTTAAGGTTTAATTCATTCTCCATTTTGGATTGTTAATTAGTATAAGAAAATATGTAAGATCTCTCTGTTTCTAATCAATAATATCAAATTGACGTGAACTTGAGTATCTTGTTGGTCGTATACTTCTATATTATTCTTAGATTTGGATTTCGAAATATTACAATGATTTTGGATTTGCTTGATGTATCATTTCGATAACTTTTGGGGAAAACAACTATTATCAGCTTCATGTAATTTACTCTCCAGGCTTTGGTCTCTTTTCTAAATCCAGATGCAATATGTTACAGTCAAGTTTAGTTAGAGTTTGAATTTCATTGCTTATTTGGGTCAGTAATTAAATGTGGAAACGTGTGTTGCTAGTAGTCCTAGTCTTTAGGACTAAATATGCATGTGTTGAGTTGAGTTGGTTTAGCAAACTGATTTGTTTTGTGCGTGTTAGTGGAGTTGTGGGTTTATGTTGTCCTTGTTTTTAGGGAGTTAAGTTCCGCAAGTCTCTGTATAAGTATGGAAACAATTAATGGAAATGGGATTGAATTGAAATTATGGAAGTGGAAATTGAAGATTTCGACCAAGCCTCTTATCTTTCTGAGATATTGTTTGCCGTTCGCGATATGGTGGGTAGTGTTGTTGGAAAGAAATGATATTCGAATATCAAAGAAACAAGGTCAAAAAACTTTACGCTCTCTTATTATTGATATCAAGTTGTTGCTTAGTTGGTCTATTAATGTTGATTCTTTTTAAGAACATCAAACTTGATGATTTCATTTTCGATTGGGTGAATTTGTTTAGGGAGTAGTTGGTGTAAACTCTCTATTCATATTTCTCCATGTATCTTCTAAGGGTGCTATCTTGGCACTCTTTCTTTTTTATTTAATCTTATCTTGCCTTTTTCAAAAAAAAAAGAAATTATGTTAAAACAAATGGAACTCTGTGTTGGTATTAGGTTTAGGTTGCAAGACTATTATTTCTCCATGTTTAGGGTGCAAGACTATTATGTTAAAACAAATGGCACTCTGTGTTGTTATTAGGTTTAGGTTGCAAGACTAAGCTTGGAAGTTAGGGCTCCTCGGTAAGCCTTGGACGTTTAGGGTTCGTCAGTAAACCTATATCCTTTCTTTATCTTCACTTCTTCACCATCATCTCACATATTCAAGCCACTATCCATCTCCATTCACATATATACTAGTGTGATCGTAACACAATACTTATTCCATTTCAATAAATAGGTATGACAATCCGGGAAGAAAGACCAGTATTTATTTGATAATATCCCTTTTAACTCCAGGATGAAAACACCATTTTCGAATCAGCTCATCCCTATTTATTTGGTGATAAGGTGGTGGTGGTTGTAGTGTAGTAGATAAAAGTGGTGGTGCTTGCGTTGATAATGTATAAGATGGTGAATGGAGGAAATCTGGGTCGATTGTGGGAATGCGCCGCCGTAACTGGTTCAAGTGTTTGGTGCGCTGTTTATACACTGGCAAGGAAATCTTGTTGAAACCCTAACGCCTAATGAGAACATTAAATGGCCTACGAGACAAGGCACGGCATCAGCCCACAGATTTTACTTACACCTTGTTCACATCAGATTTCTACCCTGAACTAAGCCAGTGGTGTAGCGGGTGCAAATAAGTTGTGTTTTTACTTCAGTGTTGTCAAAAATTTCATAGTGCCGTACGAACTTTATACTTAATTTGCAAGCTGTAACTAAACAATTTTTGAAATAAAGAGACGCTTTCTGGTTTGTTCAGTCCCTGACATTTGATAGTTTAGTAAAACAAACAAAATTATGCGAATGAAGCATGGATTACATAAATGATGCTAAATGGTTCTCAGTGTCATGGTAGAAGGTAAGGACTCGATCCTTGATTCTTTCTTTCTAATCAAGAATTGGCGCATTTACAATAAAAACATTACAAGTGTTTTAAATTATAGATATTTCGGTGGAGCCGTTAAATCCAATAGTGAAAGAAAGCCCTACACTAAAGGGGCCGGATCTCTAACCCTTATAAAATGAAAAGTTGGCCCCAAATCTTCTCCATCATCTGTGGAAAAAGATCCAGACCCTAACCCTGAAAGTAGATCTCTCTCATGATGGAAACAAAAACATCAAATACATGGCGAGATCAACAAAAACAACAAGCCGCTCACAATGATTTTTCCTCTCAAAAAACTATGATAATATCAGCTTCATTTTCTACCATTTTTTTTAGATCATTTTACTTATTCAGCATTACCTGCGTAAGAATTTGGTTAATGAACCCTGTATGTTGTGGAAGGGTCATATTACTTGATGGTTCCAATGCCTAAAAGGTGCATATACACGAGTGGTAGGCGGCAGTTTCGGGCTTAAATGTTAAACAAGATCTGGGTTTTGTTTTTTCATTCCATCTTTGCAAATGAGATTTAATTGTATCTTGTTTTAGTTAACCCATCTTAATCGAAAGATCCTATGAGTTTGTATGTGAAAAAGCAGGCTAATGAGCAATAATCATAAAAAAATTTAGTTGCATCTATTTGCTTGTTCTCTCACTAAAATAGTTTCTTTAAGCACCAACAATGATTTATTAAAAATTAGAACATTTAGCATCATACAAAATTCTGTTGGAGTTCCTCGCTCTGTTCATTTGCAAGTCCAATACAATCCCGCAGTACATTATTCAATAAGCTTATACAGCAAAATGCAAACATGTTCGTGAACCAATGGCTAATGGGTCCAGCAATAATACCTGGTCTAAACAAGATACAACCACCAATATGAAACTACCAATAAGTTTGCACAACTAGTAACGCTAACTTATTTACCACATACAATTCCTGCAGATGCCCAAAGCCTGAAGTAATGACTTGATGAGTTAACTAAGCAAAATCGCAGCTGAAATTAACAAATTCGCATTACTGTTAGTTCTAAACAGAAAGGAGTTGTCTAAAGTAGCACTTTCGGTAGCAAACCTGTGTATTCAAGGGATTTTAAATTTAACCCATATTTATTTTCCCAACTTCTTACAAACACGTGTGTATCATATCTTGAACACCAAAAAAGGTTTTGGAGTTTGTTACGGGAGAAAAATAAACTAATAATATTTTAATGGAAAACGCTATTTTGAATAGCGCCCAGTGCTATTTTGATTATAGCGTTTTTCGTTTCTACTGCGCTATTCTGATTGGCACTCAAATGGATTTCACCGGACCTTCCACGAAACCTTGGAACCCTGCTTGGATTTTTCATGAAAAACACCAATTTGGAAGCTATTAGACTTGACATTCCACAGTTTTTCCACACTTGGAATGACTTGGATTCCACCATAAGACTTGCTCTCATATGACAAAAACTTAGCACTATGTAAGTGTTGACCGTCAAGGACCTGTTTGACTCGAAATACATGTGGGCATTCGGGATAACTGGATAAGGGCACATATAATATTAGGGTTTCGGATGTATTTAAGAGCAAGTCTTACGGTGGAATCCATCCATCTTCCATCTTCCACGCCACCTCAACACTTGGAACTGTGGATGGAAGCGCAAGTGTAATGATGGAATAGTAGAAACGCTATTCTTAATAGCGTTTTACGCCAATCTTAATAGCGCTAAAAAACGCTATTCTTAATAGCGTTTTATGCAATTAAGAATAGAGCTTTTTTCTCACTGCGTTAGATTCTCAACAACTCGGTTTAAATCTACGGATAAAAAAACGCTATTCTTAATGGCATGAAGAATAGCGTTTTATGCCATTAAGAATAGAGCTTTTTTCTCAGCCGTTAGATTTTCAACAACTCAGTTTAAATCCACGGATTAAAAAAAAACGTTGTTCTTGTCTTTTAGCGCGCTATTCTTAATTGCGTTTTACGCCAATCTTAATAGCGTTTTACGCTATTCTTAATAGCGTTTTCATGGATTCCACGGACCCTTCCACCAAACCATGGAACCTTGCTTGGATTTTGTGTGGAAAACCCCAACTTGGAAGCCACTAGACTTGACATTCCATGAATTTTCCACACTTGGAATAGGTTGGATTCCACCATAAGACTTGGAATAGGTCGAGGTGGCTCTATGTCCGTATGCGTTTCCTATTGCGCTATAATCATTTGAGTTGTTGCGTATGTTCATTATTACATCCCATTAGAGCGGCATAACTGTCTTTGCTTCATATAGAAAACCGGAATCCGTAGGAAGCTGTTCATTGTCACTGGCCTTCTGAGGCTCCGATGCTTTATGAGTTTCTAAGAGCATTAACTTATGGTTGGAACTTGAAATAGAGCCAGTGTTGAGTTCAGTATATATTTTCCCCCGTAAGTCATTTTGATGTGGAAAGTTTTTTTAAATTATTGTAATTTTTATGCTTACCCAATGTGTTTTATTCCCTGCTCTTTTCACTTTTGAATGCTGGTAACATGTTTATGAACTTGCTGAATTTGTCGTTTGTATTTATGGTGCAGGAAGTGTTTATTTACCAAGATGAATGACCTCCCAACAATAAAAAACATGTTTATGAACTTGCTGAATTTGTCCTTTACTTGTATTTGAAATTGTTACTGGAGCTGTAAAGAAACAAGTAAAGGAGAAATCTTCAATTTCAAATAATAGCAACAACAAATCAAATCCCATTTCAAAAATGGTAAAACTCTTTAGTTTCAATTAGCCATCTAATATTTGACTTCAAAAGTCTAGGTGTTAGACTTTACTCTAGTACATACTACATACAATTCCATACTCGTTGAAAATTGTTACATTCCTTGGACGTCGGAGATAAGGATAAATTGTTTCCTTGCATTCCCGAAATATAAGAATATATGGTCCCATTTGTGTTTGTTTAATATGTAAGCAGTTATGACATTGAGGTTGCAAAAATCCAATTTTGTTATTCTTTGTTTTTTCAAGCACTCAAGTTTCTTGAATGGCTGAGACTGCAGTTGAATGGTTGAGAACTAGTGCTAAAGATCTCCGAGGGTTGCTAAGCTGTTGCTTGTGTTATTTCTTTCACTTTAGTTTTTATTGATTTGATGGGTTATAATGTCGATGAACAGCCACAAATTGTTGCTGGAAATAATGGAATTCCGTTGCAGATGCATTATAGTTCTATAGTGCGATTTCATCAGAATTGAGACTTATCAATGTCTTTGGGTAGTAATTTATTGAATATGGGGGTTTTGTGGTTTGCGCTTTGTGGGATTTAATCTAAATTTAATTTACTGGTTCTTGTGCTTTGTGTTTGCAGTTGATTTACCAACTTGGTTTGGAAATGTTAAAGCTACATTTTTGCAGACAACCCCAGGAGTATTTTACATTGGACTGCCAAAAGCTGGACCCAATTTCACCTGTAAATCTTACATGCTTCAGGTATGTTTATACTAATGGCTCTAAATTAGTTCCTTCTCAGTAGGTTTGGATTTTGTGGGCTATGCTCATTGTCTCTGTGTGTTTTCTTTTTCTGTGCAATATCAGTGCTCGAATTGATTGGATGTCAAGCCTTTGGAATAAGATTGGCAAGTCAGATGTGGCAAAGCTTGAGGATACTGGGAGGAGTGTGCTTGTATGATAGAGTTTGTCTGATTGTATGATAGATATATGATATTTTTAGTCATGTTCAAAGAATCTATCATTTTCTTTTCTTTCGTTGCGCAACACTTTCATACAAGGTGATCTGAAGTTACCTAGATAATGCCATTGGAGTGGCAAGTCTTGAATGAATGTAAATGTGTTACACTGGCAGGTTAATACGAAATTATGAACATGAAATACTTTCGGCAATTCGGTTTTAGCTATAATTTTTTTTTTCAAAATTGTTTATGCACACAACTTCTAATAAGAGTTGTGTTCCATATTTCAACTACACAAACCAGTGGTTGTGAAAGAATATCTGTACGACATAACCAGGTGTTGTCCAACATAGTTCTACAACTCTAACAAGTGTAGTGCAAATCTTATTCATAATAGTAATAAGAGTTGTTACATATTTCTACAATACATATCTTAGGTTGTCTAAGATAGTCCTTCAACTTATACAAGTGTTGTGTTACATATTTCTACGATACACATCCTTTGTTGTCCAAGATAGTCCTACAACACAAGCAAGAGTTGTGTTAGGCTTTCTAAAAAAATCGAAAGAGAATCACAACTTTGGCAAAATATTGTCGAACCATGAATCACATCACCCTTTACAACACTTAGTCAAGTATTGTAGAAAAGCTTGGACTTTCTACAATACCCCACCTACACAGTACACAAAAAAGCGTTGTAGTAGGGGTACTACAACCCTAATACAGTGTTGTAAATGATAATTTTTCCCGTAGTGCCCATATCTCATCAACACTTGGCTTCATGGACTCCACAATCTGTTGTCCTTTGAGTTTAACCAATTCTGCTCGTTTTTCCTTTGACATGACCACCACATATGTTTTTATATATCTTTTTAGTTCAACCTTTTTCCTTGGATGGTTACATCTCTATTTCAGACCTCGGATGATAATTGAAATGCAAGTCTCATTCAAAACTGATCTCTATTTCATTTTGTTTAATAAAAATGAAACCAAAGATAGATGAAATGATGCTATTATGATCCAAAACTGATATGCAGCTGCAATACAGGTCTTGCTTATGAATAAGAGACAAGCATTATCTCACTATGGCTTACTATAATCGGGATTTCTTTAAAAGAATTCAATTGCCATTACTATCATCAAAGCCCAACAACATTTATAAATCTAAAGTAGATATTTGTAACAACAGTAGATATTTCCAGAAATTCGTAATACCCATTTCAACAAATTTCCAAATGTGGTATTTCAATGCCTGCCGTAATTTTTTTTTAAAGACAATCCATATCTAAAAACACAACAACCAAATCCATCTGTAACTTCGGTGGTGGAGTTGAGAGGATAACTTTGTGGTAATAGCTATCTTCACCAAAGGGTTGGTTCAGCTCACACATATGGATAAGGATTAACCCTAACCTAACTTCAAACATATTACAATCAAATCTGGCAAACCCCCATGGCTCGTTTCCATGAAACATGAACCCAACGACCATTTCTAGTTGAGAATCTAAAAAAACACTCAGGAGGATACTAAAACCTTGGCATTTACAAAATTTGATTCAAGAAACAACATATTATAACTAACTATTATTTAGAGATCTCAAAATGACATACATGAGTAGGTATTAAAGATATACTTGAAATCAATTGAAATATGTGTAACTGAAAAATCATCAATATAATACAAGAAATGAATAAGTGAAAAGCATAAAGCATTATCATCAATCACTGTGGCTTATTATAAACCTAAATAACATTTATATATCTAAACTAAATATTTTTGTAACATATTAACAGTAGATATTTCAAAGAAATTCATAAATATAAAATCATAATTATTTTTACAGATCCACCCATTTCAACAAATTTCCAGATTTGGCATTATCTATAAAAACACAATATTCATGCTCACTCACTATCAACAAATTTGAAGGTGGAATTCTACTTAATCCACCGCATATTAGGCATATTGGTTATAAAAAAGGTGGTGTTTGACTCTGAGATTTGAGAGTCATTAGATGGTCAGGATTGGCCGAAGAGGGTCATCTTGCGGTCCCTATCGTCCGGATCGAGCTATGGCTTGGACGGCTGGGAATGATAGGTTGTTACGGGGAATGCCCTTTATAGAAAAATTCCAGTCGCAAGAGTTTTACCATATATATCAGCTCCCGATCAACGTTAGTAAAACTACAATGTTCATAGTGAGTACAATCTCCTTTGCCGAGAAAGATCACAATTTTTGATTGATTTTTCCGGTTTCAGAAATTACAAATCTTTTATATGGTTCAAATAACTTCAAGAGGAAGATTTTGAGGATCTTCGAAGAGGTATGGATCTCGAAATCAATTGAAGCAAACCCTAATTTATCAATTTCTTATGTGATATCTAGGGTTTATTATCTTCACACAAACGACCTATGCTTTCCTCTATGATTTGTTTTTGATTTTTGTTTCGATTTTATAAAAAGACACTAATTCGAACTATGGGTGTTTCATTAGATTTGATTCGTTTTATGGTAATAAGTTCTCTCTTTGATTTATGCCATGTACGTTGCTAACGTGTTCTTTGACCAATTTAACTGGACCAATGGTGTTTCACGTCTTCATACCAAATTTAACTGGGGTATATATCTCAACACCTTCCGTTGCTTATATGTAGGTGTATGTATTCCTTGAAGATATTTATGTGTTGTTTTTCTATAGAGGAAGTGATTTTCTATGCCTGCCAAGATATTGGAATTGGGTTCTTACTAGAAATTTAGGCAAGTTGTTAATTTGATTAGGGATTTGTTTAGGAGATATTCAATATTATTTGTCTCTAAACTAAGATCTGATCTAAGATAAGAGTTTTCATAATGTCAGTATCCAATTCTTACCCGATTTTTTGTTTGTATTAGGAGGAATTTTACACTAATCTACTTGGGTTTTTGGGTTTATCAGTCAATCAGTGATTACCCATGGTTTTGATGAAAGGGTTTTTATGTGGTAGAGTACAACGAAGTCAACGAACCTTGGTGCAGCAAAGGCAAAAGAAAATTTAAAGAGGACATACCATGGTAAGACAGAACGACATTCTAATGGAGAATACATCAATACTTAATAACACCTTAAATATGTAGGATACTTGAAGAGTCTCCAACTCATGTATGCAATTCAACGCGCACACATGTATGCAATTAAATGCTCACATACCTCTGCAGCTTTGTTTTCTCTAAAGATTCTTATTAGCTTATCTCTTATATTTGCAGCATGATTGTGGAAACCCCCTGTTCCTATAAAAGGCATACAGATTTCGGCACCATCAGATTTCGGCAAGTGTGGTGATTTTGGAAGAGCTGCAGATGTATCGGTTGATTATAATTGAGTGTAAGGACATCTACATCCGTACCTAATCCTTTTCTCGCAACCCTGATAGTCTACTGCCTCTTTTCCCCTCGATATTCTTTTGCTTAATTCCCTTTCTTAGCTGTTTTCTCTTCCTCATTGCAGGTGTTAATACAGTGGCTTTTGAATTACAACATTTTGAAAAAAAATCAACTCATGTGTTGCAGACGTTCTTCAGATTTATCACCATCTAAACGCGCATTAAAAGAGACATCAAAGGTAAGATTTTAATCATGAAAGGGTTAGCATTCAACTCCTTTATTCATTCAGTTATGTTCGAGTTGCAAGGGAAAGCTTTAGTACAAAAAATAAAATAAAGACAATATCATTACATTCTCCCCATAGAAGTTTGTTTATTGGTAGGTATTCATTCAAGTAGGGTGGAATATTCTCAGTTTGTTCATCAAATTTTGTTATACATATGTATATATATTAGTCCAATGCTATTTAACTCCGAGTTTAATGAGATGCCCCATACTGAGAATGCACGACTGTTTAATAATTGTTTTTTTTTTTGAATGAGGTATTCATATGAAAACAAGCGTAGTAGAGTAGTTTATTACCGGTTGAATTGAATCAGTTTCATTTTTGGCAGAGTCTTCACACTTATGTTGAAATCATGTATGTATTGCAAATCCCTTATGCGGTTTCAATTGATATTTGGACATTATGAATGTATGTTTGAATTACAAACTGGTGTTGAAGATGGATTTGATAATGGTTGAGTTGCTTATGCTTATTGTGGTTATTTCCTTCCTCCAAGATGGATATCGCTTTGGTATTGCTTTCTTCTTTAATCGCAATATTTCACCATATATGGGATATTTGAATTGCACTTAGTGATGAATGCTTCCGGTAAAGGTTCTTTTCTTTAGTTTTTTTATTTTAAACTTCGGGAATTAAAGGCATTATTTTAAACTTCGGGAGTTAAAGGCAGTAATCCGTGTACTGTTTTTTTTATATAGGTGTATCGTCTTGATGTAAATCCCTGCTAAATGGACAGCCTTTTTAAGATGTTGATTTAAAAGTCATAAATCTAGAGGATTCATCACCATGTGAAGTAAAGATGAATAATTGATAGATAAGCATCATATTCGTCAACAATGGGTTCGCCTATTCAATCAGGTAAAAGAGGTCACAACATCCTAGATATTTTTTCCTGTGCTACTGTTACTACCTGGCTTTTCTCAGTAAATGTCAGAATCTCAGTTTGTACGTGTGGGAACTGGGCAATGTTTGAAAATTTAATTGTGGGCTTTTGGTTATTATGAAGCATGCAAATATAGAAGTGTTTCAAATCTATACTTCAGCTGGTGGAGACAAAATTTGGATTCTAGCTGCATAGAAAAAAGTTCAAAGTTTTTTGTACGGAATCTCCACATGTCGACAAGCTAACACAGAAGCCTGCCAATATTTATACTTTTGACCTAACGCCAATGTTTTTTGAATAATCCCACATGCAGCATTCTAAACATCTAATGCAAATAGAGACAGAGAGAGATGTGAAAGAAATTTTGGTTTATATTAAGGAAATGTGGTGGTTCTGTTTGTACATCTACTGAGATTGTTCGCATGGAGTATCTCTGCCTTTACCTTTCTTATGCAATGTTCTCTTTCTTCTAATTATCAATTGATACTGTATCTATTCTCAACTAAGTTTAGAATTTCTCAATAGTGTAAGGCAAAGGGCGGATAAGATTGGCCGGTTGAGCCAAGGATGGATGAGATTGGGCACTTTAAAAACATAGTTTTTGGTTACTTCAAGGTAGTTCAATATTTAATAAAAGATATTAAAATATTGGTTGGTTTATTTTATTTTTAACTATTAGCTTCTGTTGATTTGGCCATGCGTTGATTTCAATAGAATTTTCTTCATTATATGTTTTCTGTTAAAGATAAATCTACAGCTATTATTGCTATTATTTGCAAAATATGTTTTTATGAATTCCGAACTATGGGCTTTTATTTGCAAAATTCTCAATTCAAGGCCTTATTCGTTTTTCTTTTAATGCTACTAATGCGCAGAAACCTTGGGTTGTTGCTTATCTGTTTTTGTTTTTGTAGGAGGCAGAGTTGTACATCTCAGCATCTAAGGAAAGATGCATTTGTTTAAGATTTGCAAGAACAAAAAAGGTGTTGATGTCAACAAGTTCAGGTCTAAGAACTCTAGGAAAGTCGTCGAAGTTGTTGCATCTGCTGATGCTCTCTATGTGAAACCCGAAGTTTGAGCTTCTATTTGCAAAATACTGAATTTCAGACGTCATTCAGGTACAACTGATCATTCTTTAGAGTCAAAACTCTGTATCTCCGGGATATATTGTTTCGATCATCTGCTTATCTCTTTTCTTTCATTTTCTTTATTGGTTTCTGTTCCAAATGCTTTTGATACATCACTGATGCAAATTCGAGAAAAATTTGAGCAACTATAAGATTCATTACGAGCAGATCTATATTACGTAGGCCTGTCTTTATTTTATTTTTAACCTTGGTGGGTGCCTCAGCATTTCATGATGTAATGAAATTATATGTTATTATCCAGCACTCGATACATATACTTTACGTCCTAGACAGCTTCGGTTTTATATACTGACATGTGCTAAGAAAGTGTTCTAAACAACTATATGTTCAACTGACATGATCTAAACAACTATGATTTCGAAAAAAATATGATGTTTAATTTGAAGGGGACGGTTTGTTAGTTTTCTCATATGAAAGAGATGTTGCGAGGAAACTTATGTGACCTGTTCTTTTTTTAATGTTTTTTAAGGTTGTATACATCATATTACCAATAGAATGATCATCAAACGTACTTTCGTGCTCATTGTCACTGTTTGATATCTATCTTACATGCATGGATATTTTGCAGGTGTATGGTATTGGTCGTCAGTCGTGGGGGAGACCACAAATTCTGCAAACAATAATATGTGCAATTGACAAAGCACCCGGAGAGGATTTCAGGACTACAGTATAGGCGGTTAAAGTATCTTCTCAACTAATGTAAGGAATTTATCCTCTGAGTAGTAAAATTTAAAATTTCACTCTTTGAACCAATTTGTTGCTGAGTTAAGTAAGGGTTTCTGCCGAAGTCTGCTTCTTTCGTAAAATACAGTTCTTTTCTTATAAATTGGCTAAATCCATTTTTCCTTGGTGAAATTATTATGACAAACCATAGGAATTCAGGTAATGGATTGTGCTGCGGTAGAATTGATCTCAGCGAGTTTCATAAAATCAGAGAGACTAAGGGTTTCTTCGATTTAGTAGTTTGAGTATGCAAGAAATTACGCGGTTTCTACTGATTAGCATCGTTAAGGATTTGGTTACCTATTTTTTTCGAGTATGGTCTAATGATTTCTCTCTCATTATTTTGGAAGAAAAATTTAGTAGAACAATGTTTGCATTTAGTTTTTGAGTAAAGCAACTAATGTTTACAAACGCCAAAATTTTGGTCTCTAAATCTTAGTATCTAGGCATACAAGTGTTAGTCTTCATTAAGTCTCTGTTTGGCCACAACGTGTGACTCTCTGAACATATATAGTACACGATCTTTGTGAACCTGTATAATATATATTGTTATCCGGAATTATTGTTCTCTAACATTCTTTTTGCAATTTAATTACTTTTTTTATTTTTTATTATGCCGTTATCCAGATATAATTTGTACTATGCGTTTAGCTATTATGTGCAGTTCTTTCCTTCGTGTGTTGTTCTACTATAGCAATTTATGGGCAATTGGAAACTGCTATTTTTTTCCTCAAAAATCATTTTTATGTTGAATTATTAGTCGTATTTCAGCATTAGAGTTTCATTGAAAAACATTTTGGGTGAGTTGACATATCATTTATATCTTAGCTGCGGGGATTGTTCGAAAAAACAGAGTTATCGGTGGAATTGACCAAGAGAATCAGCCATAAGCTTATTTTTAGATGCAATGTGAAACCCAACACTTTCTTCTTGAAATGTTAGCCTTGCATTTTATTTTATTTTTAGATGATCGATATCGTTGTTGACCATTTATTCTTACTTTAGAAAATTTAAGGAAATGGCGGCTTAGTTACTCATTTGTGCGGGTTTAGCTGCCACATCCAGTAATGGTTACTATTAACCTGGAAGGCTAGAAGTAGCAAAGAAAGGGATGAAAGTTTTATCTTAGGACCAAAGAACTAAAACCATGGACATGGAATTGTTCAATTAGTATTACTAAGAAAGTTCAAATTTATTTTTGTAATTGTACGTTGTTGTGATGCTATGAAAATTCTACAATATAATAACACAAGATTATATGATTATGAATCTGTTCGCTTTGCAATTCCTCATATGTCGCCACTTGCCATCTTAGCTCAGTCAGAAGAGCGCATAAGTTTGAACCATGTGGTCGTGGGTTCGATTCTCACAGATGGCGGAGGGTCCCTATGGTTACACATGTTTTGGTGCAGCTAATCTTACTTGGATCTTTGTGTGGTACTTAACAGTTAACACCGTTCTACTGAAGTGGATTTTAGTTTTACAGATAGCTAACTGAGGTAGTTCATTGTCTCTGCGGATGAGCTATGGTGGTCTTAATCCTTTTCATCGGACCCCTTCTACTTGGTTAACATGGTTATCAATTGTTCATTTTGTCTATTAGTTTTATGGGTGCTTCATTACACGTCTACGGTTTGTATTGAGGCGTCTTGGATTTTTCATAGAAGTACTCACACACTAATATTTTTTCCTTTACAGGTAGAAATGTCTTGGACTATTCAGAGACCGTGGACAGGGTCATCAGAAACCTATACAAGCATCAGAAATTCTGGAAATTTTATGCTTAAAAGCTAAACACCACTTTCCATGGTATTTTTGCAGGGTTTTGAGGGTATAATCGAGTGTAAGTTTCTTAAACCGTATGACGATTGCAACTTAAAATGTCTCTGGCACGTGGGATGTGCCGCAACTTATAGAATCATTGTTGAGTTATGGACCCGGGACTATTGGGTATGCAAGTAAGGTATTAGCAGACTTTCCTACTCTTAGAAGGTTAAGTTTGGTGCTCTAACAAAGCATGCATGAATTTATTCTCTAGCAATAAATATCCTTGGTTTCCAATGCTTTTTTATTTCTCAGATATAATATAACCTGCCTGTCAGCAATAAAGGCATTTTATACCAATTTTATTGAACCACGTAACTAGCCTTAGCATTGATCTGCCTATTTTTCAGTCCAAAAATTACACCACTTTGCTTATTTTTAACAGACCCGTGATTAGTTTCCCAAGGAACTCTATACACGTAAAACTGCCAATTTCTAGCTAAAACTTAAATTTCGCACGTAATTTACTTGCATAAGGTTCCACTGCTATTAAAGTTTTATTTGTTGATAAAGAGGTCACTATACTATATAATTTTTCTAAAATTTGTACTACCTTGCCACCACCATGGTATGCGACCTAAAACGCAAAAAGATTATTTGAGGAAATCTGTTTAGAGAATATGAGTAGCAGATGTCCATGTAGTTTCTGCAGCTTTGTTTTTAAAATTTTTAAGTAGCGTGTATATGTCACAGAAAGTTAACCTATGTATGGATTGTATTTGTGAGAAGGATTTAGCTATGGACATTTATGTTCGTTCCATGAAGTACATGTTCAGGTACATTAGCGAAGGAACGGGCGAGCTGTCTTGGGTACCGGATTAAAGCATGAGGAACATGTATACTTGAGCAAGGATACAGTGGAACAGAAAGTGCCCCAGGTGATTACCGATATTTTGATGTCTGAGCATGCGATGACAGATTCTACAAAGAAGATAGAAAAAGGAAGAAGATAGAGCCAAGCACGTACAAGTTTGGATATCAATAGAAAAAGGAAAGGATAGACCAAAGCACGTACAAGCTTGGATTTGGAGTGATGACATCCTTGGAGAAAGCTAAGATAATAATAGATGAACTGTGTTTGGAGGAACTTGCAAAAATAGTTGACTATGTAGCGCAGACAAAATCGTACTTTTGTGTAGAAAGAATATGGGGATGGTTTCAATCTTACGAAAAGATGGTAGAAAAAGCAGAAGAATATGATGGGGCTAAGAAGGTGAGAGGAATAAAATTTTGTTGATACCCATGACTCTATTGATGTTTTCCTGTAGGAAATATTACTAATGAAATGACTATCTTTTTCCTAGATGTTATTCAATGATTATTCTTAAACTATGTTTTGTTTTTTATTTTGGATGTACTTATGCTTTTGTCAATGTTTCTTGGAACTTTGTTACTATCTTCTTTATTGGTTAAGTTTTGTTAGTCCTTTGAATTGTTTTCTCAAACGTTAAAATTATATACATGAGTTTGATAGAATGCATGGAATTCAAATCCATATAGGTGTTGTAAGTGTAAATTAGTTATGTAAATCTATTTTGGTTATTCAAAGATTTACAAAATTTCTCTATAACTAATGTTAAAACCAAGATAGTAGAATTTGCAAAACTAATAGAACTGTTAAATGGAAGAACTTCGACAAATCATCTTAATTAATAAAAAGAGAGAAAAAGAGAAAAATCGAACAAATATGTAACTTGACTGCGTGTCCAATGAAGTTAATGTTAAGTTTTAGTCGATGTATATTTGAGTGACAATGGTATTACTGTGCACCATAAAAATCAATAAAGAGTTAGAAAAGGGTATTAAGTTCTTAGGGAAAACATTAAAATACACAAACAATTGAGGAAAATACAGTAGCGGGCTTCCGATGAAAACAACTATGTTTCTAAGACGAGAGACATTCAATGTCTGATTTTCACTGCTTTTTTAGGATAATTTAGTTTAGATTACCTTTTTTTTGGAGGATCGTTGTTTGATTATTATATTTATAAATTTCACAGTACAACAACTCCGAGTGAGTTAACTC
Source organism: Papaver armeniacum (assembly GCA_023531295.1). Taxonomy (NCBI): domain Eukaryota; kingdom Viridiplantae; phylum Streptophyta; class Magnoliopsida; order Ranunculales; family Papaveraceae; genus Papaver; species Papaver armeniacum. The sequence goes on from JAJJWW010016190.1 coordinate 145,029, forward strand.
TCGAGAGTTAACATTAACATTAACTTTATTTTTGTTTCATTACAAAACAGACAGATTCATTTACATGGATTTCACTAATAAATTTTGAAACTAAGCTCATTACCAAAAACAAGATTGTCTTAATGCTTTTTCATCCCGTATCTTATTTATAACTTTTGTGATTTGTATTGTTCGTATAGAGAGAACTACTACCAAAACGGGAAAAAGGTGTACTAAAAATAAGAGGTACCAGAAGCATTCGAGAGAACTCGGGTTATATTCAGAAGGTTAATCTCAGTCTTTGAAAAAATGGGTTGATGACGATATCAATACCAATAAAACTCGGGTTATATTCAGAAGGTATTCATTTGCCCAATTCAAGTAAGAATTTTTTTTTATGAACTGATATTTTGAATTTCGCTTCGTGCGATTTCAACTTTCTTGCAGTGTTTTCTGAAGTGTGGCATCTCAATCCATTTGGTGCCTTTTATGTATTGCATTTTCTCTAATCTTAGCTCAAAAGTCATTGCATAAAATGTCTTCATAATATTTGGTTGATTTTCACGAATTATGGTTGTTAAATAATTAGTCTTGATCATGCCATTTCAAGTATATGAATCTCGCTAAAGAATCCGGTATGGTTGAATGGGTGGACAATAAAACTCAGGTGGTCATTTTCGTAAAGAAACAACGCCAACCTACAGTATATCTGCTACAGAAAGGATGGTCACCCTTCTGTATATGGAAAGAACTATGTGACTTATTGATAACAAGCTACATCTCTGCAGCGCTGAGGACACTGGCGCAATGTATACTAAGGGATTTTCCAGGATCCGTACTATCAAACAAGATACGCCATTCCATCAATTGTCTACATCACGTCCTTGATGGTAAAGCATGTCGTTTCTATCCATTTGCTGTTATGATAGGCGATAATGCTCCAACTCACTGTGTAACTGATCTCTGGAAGGAAAAAATTGCCATCTAGGCAAACACATCATGTGAATTTATGAGGAGCCTGCAGAAGTTGGATGATGAGATTTTCAATAATAGTTTCTGGCAATTTCGTTTTTGACAAGAATTACCTACATTGACTGATATTTTGTCCAGCTGGGGTGTTATCACTGTTGGACATGTTAGAACAATTTGTTGCACCAAAGCTAACTTCAGTTTTTTTTTTTTTTTTAATATTTTGTAGTGAATTTACTGAGCTCGGCCATACTGATAGAGATCAATTTGTGTTCGCTGATCCTCACCCAACACCCGCTATAGTATTCCCTCATGTAGCATCAACATGGTGGCTAGAAAAGGTACATATGATCCATGTCACTCTTTTTCTGCTACCATTAGTGTCATAACTCTTTGCGAAATTTGTGTTGATTACCGGACCAGAAAACCTAATAGTACAAAGACACTAAAGCTTAGGTAGGTAAAACAGAAGAATGAAGAGGCGATCGACCGACCTGTTTTTGTTCTATTTAGTTTTTTTTATGAAGGTTCTCTTCGTTCCCCCTAAGTTTATACATTAATTATTTGACTTTGTAAGAATAATTTCCGGTGTTCTTCTTCCTAAATTGTACACTGAATTTTCAAAGAACTATCACGATCACGAAGATCAGAGTACAGATTCAAGCAACATGACATCAATAAGAAGTTCTACTCAATATGAATAGTAATTCTCATCATGTGAAGAAGGTAAAACTATTACACCACCAGACCTAAAATGATTTAGTTTCACATAGACGGACGACGTATGATGGGGACCCCGATCCGGCTGTGGGGTAGCTCCAGATTGAGTTTTTAATTGGACAACTATGAAAGACTCACGGTTTTATCAGTACCAATTTGTTATGTATATGGAGATCATTGCGATATTTACCATAAAAGGGACTCCTGGCACTTATAGATGTCGAATACTTTAAATACCTTTCAGAGTTCTTTCAATAATTTTCCAGGGATTTTGTGATCATCGATCTAAACTAAATCCTTTGGATAGTACCCATCTTTCTTACTTTAAATCGATTTAGAAAATATGACATCAAATCATGATTATCGCAACCTTTATAGTGAAGCTCCAACAGCTCAAATGAAATGTTGGTCGAGAGAGAGAGATGTGAAAAAACCGATAAGAGTGATGGACATTGCCAACAACAGTCCCGTTCACATATTACCAAGGTATGCTCACTTTGTTTCATGTATTAGAGATTTTCATAACATTAGATTTTCACTTTTTCCACAGAATTTCATTTGGTTTTTCAAGAGGATCATGCCGGCTTGCCTCTTTAGTCGTATCTCTGTCCATAATTATTTCAATGAAAACCTTACCACTTAACTTTAACCAAAATGTGCCTCTTTAGTCATATATGCTTTGGTGATAACCATGTTACCATAGGTTACCTCATTCTCGGAGGATCATGCCGGCTTGCCTCTAGAATCATTATTATCCTCTTCAATATTTTGCCTCATTCTCTTGCTGAATTAGCTTGCCTATTTTTTGATTTTCCAGCGATCCAGATCGGAAGCACAAAAAGCACGCCGGGAGAAGGTACTCCGAGAGAAAGAAATTGGAGAATGAAAACAACTCACGGTGATGGCCATCACGGACAACAAAACAATACATGTATTGTAACAGTAGATCATCATCCAAATTTACATAACTTAACTAATAAGAGCTAAATTATGGTTACCTGGCTTAGTTATAAATTTGTTTTTGTGATTTTTAATTATTTCTAATATGATTGATTGGTGTCCGAATTGCCAGGGATCTTGCTCAACTGCTCAGAAAGCACGTCAAAGTAGGATAGCACAACATCGCCAGGAGGAGAAGGATGAGAACCGGGTGATTTATCTACACATAATACTAACAAAATAACCTTATACATCATATCTATACTATATGTTTTTGCAGGCTTCTTTAAATGATCTTGTCATAATAAGATTATCTAAATTCACGTAAAATCCATTAAATAGGCAAAGTGTATGAAGACTTATTTGTTTAGTAACATTCTAGGAAGTAGGTTTATTTAGCTCAAAATGTGAAAGATAATAATTGTGGGATCAGTAGAGCTGAGCACAAGCTATGTGTTGGTTTGCATGTAGATGAAAACTCATTGTTGAAGACATAGAATGAAAATTCATGTACAATCCTATATATCTCATTAGTTGGATATGTTTCATATGCCGCGAATACCAAAACATGAGAATTATTTAGACATGTATAATAGTATCATTTTCTGTTGTGCGGTATCTTTAATAATCATCCCCACGAACAACACTGCTCCATATTGGTATACATAAACTCTCTTTCTTACGTGTCTGCAACATGCATCTATGCCACAATGGCAGCTCATCTGGATCTATGTTTGTTTTAAAAGAAAATGGACTTCATGTTAGAAGGTTGCATATTCGATTCACTTCATCAAAGGTATATAATACCTATCTGCTGCTAAAAGACTTTTGGTGCATTAATAATTGAATTTAGAAGGAATTTTGTATATTTCCTGCCAACTACTTTGTAAGCATGAATGTGAAAAGTTAAATGAATAGATTTTTTTTTTTTGATAAGTCAATATAGAATAAATTAGGCCAAGGAGGTTTTGGGTCAGTATATAAAATATTTCGCAATAAGCGTGATGTCACAATTAGAACCGTAGCTCGCCAAAAGGTAAAGGCAAATTTTATCAATGAAATAGCTATTGTACTATGTAATTAACTATTTTACACTTATTTACTGACCTAATTGACTATTCTATGTTCTCTTTCCACATGAGTGTTCATAATCGAACTTTCTTAAATTTTGTAGGTTATGCAAGCAAGTGTTGACAAAACCATACATATGTAAGATACATATAATTAACAACATTGTTACTTGCAGATGCTATTGGAAGATTGAAATCTGCTTCATGTATTACTGTGGATACACCCGATGGTCAAAAAGGGTCTGGCGAAGTTCATAAGAGAGAGATAGTCATGAAAGTATACAAAGTCAATAACTTTGATTTTAAAAGGTATATAATTTCTAATTGGAGAACTGACACCCTAAATCAATTGATGATGAATATTATATTGTTGTTGGAACTGGATGTTTGATATGAAGGTCACTCTATGTGGGGGTGGGGGGTGGGGGTGGGGGAGGGGGAATACTCCGATAATTGCTATTACGATTTGGAACATTTGTAAGCGAGTTCCTAGGTTAGTAGTTTGTTACTAATTAACCACATCATATGCTGACATTAGCATTTATTTTTTCACCTAACTGACAATTATACCTTGCAACAGGTGCACTTGCATTGGCTACTACCGCTGTCTCTAGAGTGTTCATCAATCTGAATATACTAGGACTATGTGACTTTTATTACATACTAAAAATTCATAATTAGTTTATGCCAGGAGACAATCAAAACACAATGATTTGCTCACCACAACCGGATGATCCCATCGAAAATATAAAGACCATATAGAAAGCAACTGAGAGTGAAAATATAGTAAGCGTGTATTTGGTACATTTTTTACATCCTAGAATAAAACATAGTAAAATGTATGATGCTTCGAGTAAATGGCAGGATAAAACATTTACCTACGAGGAGAAGGTATTGGTCTTAGTTGAGAATCAAGAATGGTACTACATGGCATGCATCAAATATAATATAAAGATTGAGTGCGCCGAAGACGAGGAACCTTGGTGATAAATTTAAATAAATCGATATACCATGGTGAGAATGAACGACATTTTTAAATAAATCATTGGACAATACATCGAGACTTAATAATGCCTTAGTTATACACATGTACAAATAGAATGTGGATGTAAAGGATGACACGTATACATAACAAGTATTCACAATGATGGGAAAGACAACAAAAAGGTTGATGAAATGCATTGCCAAATAGCATGTATATTACTTGGAACAATGCAATGAGGTAATGACATAATATTAATATGGATAATAAACTTGAGTATAGATAAATGTACAGTGAATGCTTGCTCTCTATATTATTTAATTTCAATAACAAGGGAGAAAAGGCACACGGATGGTTCAACCAAATAAGGACCACACCCTTATTTTCAAATTGGTAATATGATAGTACAATATAAACAAAAAATATGAAAATTTTACAATCCAAAAAGGATTAAATCCAGAAGGCGAATCAGAGGATTCATAAGATGATACAGAATCCCATGTAGCTTTGCAAGCGATTGGTAGTAAAACACTTTTTTCTTTAAAAATATGAATCACTGTTTACATGTAAAGCTCTATTTCTTTATAGGGTTCTGGTCGCGAATGAAATGTTATACATACTACCAAAGATAAGGAAAAGGAGACATCTAAGAGGGGTAGGAAACGTGCATTAAATAACAACAAGGAAGTGAAGCATCTAAAAAATCAAGCCAAAAAGACTAGACGTGGATGGAAGAAAAAAAAGTACACTTCGATGATGAAGAGTGGGCGACCAATGATTTTCTGAAAACTAATCTTAAGAAATAGTGGAGTGGTATTTCTTTCGATCTAAAATTATTAAAAAATTTGATTACTTTTTTCAGTACTAGCTCCTACATTAAGGTTAAATAACATTATTTTAGATTTTTTTTTAAGTTAGAATGTTTTTGGACTTAATGCTTTAAGGATTATGATCTTCTAGAAACTAAAAGTGCAGTATCTATAATAGCGATACCTATGAAGAATCAAATAAACTTTTTGGGTTTTCTAGGTGGTGTTTATTCCAGTTGTTGAGCCAATCGGGTTCGTTGACAATTTAGCTTATAATATAATTCTATAGTTTAACATAGTGTCCGAATTCAACGCAGTGTTAGTGTTTTTTTTTACAACCATGTTACGTAGGTTCAAGTGTGATCTCATCGGCTTAGACCACCAATGTCGTCGCACTTTAGTCGAGCTCAAAGTCGCTCGCCGCAATCAGCAATTAAAACATTTAATATTAGGTAGAGTAGTCAAGTCAATATCTCCAAGTGTTAGTGAACTTGGGATGTACCTAGAAAAGTATACATCTCTGATTAACTATTGATCAAGTTGCATGGTCAGTACTTCCAACAACAAATCGGACTTACCGAGGTGAAAAGCAATGTTCACAATAATTAAGTATAGCTTCTCAAGATGCTTCGATATTTAACAACCCAATAGAGGATAGGTGGTTGCATTAACTAAATTCAAGCATGAACATGGAGAATCAACAGTGGAATAGAGAATAGATGGTTGCAATGTTAGTACCTATCACATCTCTATAAATTTTTTTTTAAAGTTTCGACACTTAGGGCACAAGAATTCTGACAAGACTAAAAGTAAGGAGCTAATTCACAACAAAGCACAACTAGATCTAACTATAATTTTTTTGTATCCCAAGGAAAACACAATGTCTAGGTTTAGTTGAATAACTTTTTTTAAGGATTTATTGGGTACATGTTTACCGTGTGACTTTGTGAAATTTGTTAAATTTCGATGAGTAAAATCAAGTTATATGGTTAGGACTTCCAGCGGCAAAACTAGCCTACTTCAGTGAAAAATATATATTCACAGTAATATACGTACATATACAAATACATCGACGAGTTAATTGAGTTGGTTGCTAAAATAATAAGATTTAAGCCATCCAAACACACTAATTCCAAAATACCTAGATGATTTCTAAAATAAGTTAATATTCCGTATATACTCAAGCATACGAATCACAAGACGACATCAAAATATGCTTTATGAACCAACAGAGTAACAAGGTTTCTTTGTTACCTAAACCTAGAAAAATGACAAAATTTTCGGATTACAAAAGCTGAAGTTTGAGAACAATAAAAGATATGGTTTAAGAGAAAAAGAGAAAGATAAAAATATTTTTCCACAACAAGATTGTTCGAACTTCGGGTCAAAATAGTTCAATAGATGAATAATAGATCGTTATCAAACAACCAATGTTAAGTAGGCATAATAAAAGAAACCCCACACACGACGCACTTATTTTCTTAATAGAAAACCGACGGATTCAAATGAAAAATATGAGTTGTAACAATATATACACGAAGAGTGGCATTGGTACGGGACAACGTTTTCGTAGTATTATCCGATTGAGTTTCATGAATCCAAAAAAATTTGGATCAAAGATCATTACAATAGGATCATCATATATATGTACAAAGAAAAGAGAAGAAGAAAAAAAAAACAAGCTTCCAAAGTTTAGAAAATATCATAAATTAGACAAATACTGGAACTATCTCACGTTTATCCAATTTTTAGAATTGGATGACACTGACGAAATCAACAATGTTGAAAGAAAATTTACGACTCATCTATTATAGCGTGGCGGTAAAATGCATGAAGCTTATTTATTGGGAAAAACTTTTAGAGAATATCCAGAGTCTAATGAGGGGCCAGATGTAAAATAACGACAAAAACATCTTTGCATCATTAAAAGAATAGACGATTTCAATTTTCAAGATGTTGTTTTGAAGAAGAGAAAACTAAAATAAATAGACGGAAAAGTGATTTCATTCCTTGGAAAACAAGTAACATAACAGATATATAGAGAGCGTGATAATAGGAGTCTTTTCCAAATCATGGACATGAATAGCAAATAAAATAAGCTTTCGAAATAAGCAAAAAAATAAAATGTAGGATATTATCGTTCAAAGAACATCTACAACAAAATAGAATATAAACATGGATAAAATTTGGGATCGAGAAATAGCGAAAACAAGCAAAGAAGGTTTTATAGTGTATAAAACTGAAGAAAAAATATGGGAAGTGGAGCACAATTCAAAGACATAAATTTGGTTTTGTGTTAAATGACTAGCATAAGTCAAATACTTAGGATTAAAACGTAATGCCATGCTATGTGTTACGTTAAACTTTACGATTGTTTCCATGTTGTTTTTTAATCAACATATATTTCTGCTTTCTTATATTTGTTGAGCGAGATATATGTACCAATACAGATTACATTAGGTGTAAATATGTACCTATGTACGAATTTTACCATTTTTTTTTTTTTGATTATAGAAGGATGCCACTCCAGGCTTATATTGAAAATCACATAGCACTTTTCACACATGAATGGGTGGGAGCCGGGCACTAATCTCAGGCGCCAACTCCTATATTGGGTTAAATTTTTTTTTTTTTTTTGGGTTATATTTTTTTGTTTGCAATTTTGTTAATGAGTTCTTGCAAGTTTTTATGTAGAATTATATCATTGATGAAATAAATCAGGTGATTAATATTTTTTTTCTCAAGATATATTTTTGGTGGAACGGAGAGCCTAAAATTTAGACTGATTCTATTAGCACTAAATAAGTTGTGGTCTATTTTAATATATTTTTAAATTATGTACTTTAGGAATAACGTATGTACACTTAAGAATAAAAGGAGAGGTTGAGCCGGGGCCGTAAGGCCCTGGTGATACCTAGTGCATAGCGTACAGCGCTATTACGATTTCTAATAGCGAGACTGTCGTGAGATATTAACAGAGAACGGTAATATTAATGGCATAAGTAAATGCACCTCTTCTGCATTGTCGATTCGGGTTAGATACTGTAAATATAATAAAGTAGGAATTCCCTAAAGGACCATTAATTGCAAGATTGCGATATTAAAAAATCCACCTTTAAAAAATCCAAAGGTTAGGGTCATATTTTTACGCCAAAGAGCGTCTCCAAGATCATTTCCTGACCGAAATATGTAAAGGAACAATGATATACATGATCTTCATCATGAGTTGTAAGTTTCTTTTTTGTTAATACCGCAAAGTCGCTTCTTGTACTTCAATGCGCCTATTTATAACGCATTTAGACTGTGATGATG